>JANRGW010002213.1:0-21541 GCA_024733675.1 Psilopsiagon aymara | reverse complement strand
GGGGGGGGGGGGGGGGGGGGGGGGTGGGGAGGAGTTACTGCACATGTCAGAGCCATTTTTCGAGGTGAAAAGTAAGAAGTGCTGTGGGATATTTCCTGTTTCACAGAATATAGACTTTCTTACAGTTAAACATCTTTTTCACAGGATCTCAAACAGTAAAGTGGACCAAATTCAATTTATCTTCTGAAAAAGAATGAAGGATTGAAGTATTATGTGGATTCAGTCCTTGATGTTTAAGAATGTGGGAATTTAAGAGTGATATGTACATATTTGCCTATCCATATCTATCATGTGTGATCTGTCTTTACGAAAAAGAATACAAAGATATTCTAGTCCTCATGCAACATTCATTGATCCTGGAAGGAGTCTTGAAATAGAACAGAATGTGATGCCAATTTAAGGAAATCATATTCTAATATTTAAAAATATCTAAGTTTACATACATGTTCTTTGTCTCAATTCATGCCTGAAGCCACATGCGGGTTAACTGCCAGCATCAGGATACTCAGAAAAAGTGTACTCTCTCTAGTTCTGTGCACTCACTTCTGAACCACTTGAGAAGACTGGTCTTACTTGCATTTCCGTGATGGCTTTTCGTTTAGTTTCTACTCTGACATGGTAGGATGGCAGTTGTTGCATTCATTGGTCCTCTCTTCAGTGGAGGGTGTGTGGATTCAAAAAGATCTTTGAGGCAGCAGAGTTTATAAGGGGTTCCTAGTACTGCAAAATGGGAAGATTGTAGACTGTGAGACATTTTGGGGAACGTTTTTGTGGATGCTTGGCCCTCATGACTGAACAGCTGTTTAGTGAATTTTGGGAGAGGCTACTACACAATGTCAGTCTTTCTGGTGGGTTTGCACTTTGTCATTTTTCATGGGATTGACACTCTTTTTTACAAATCTTAATCCTAATACAAATTTATTGTTAGTATCATGTTTTGACATCATCCTCTTGGATCTCTCTTATACTACAATGAATCTCAATGTACATGATAAATTAGATGTTAGTCTTTCTTCCTTCTTTCTCCTGGTGTTATCTCACAGGTTTTCTTTTTCTCTGTTGTGTTGACATCTGTATGTGTCTAAATTTGAATTATGAAGTGGTAAAAAATATAGATAAAATATTTGTTTCTATCTTTATCTACAAATTTGTGGAGACGAATAGGTGACAATATGATATAGATTTTAATTTCAGGTTAGGAACAACAGCATTCTAACACAAATCCAATACTATAGCTGCTTGTCAGACTGATGATTTTCATGGCTAACTATTTTCTGTTATCTTTACTGACTTCAGGGCTGCAGCGAGATATGCTGTTTCTCTTTTTTTTGTTCTTCAGTTGCATTTAGTTTTCAGATTCCCCAGAAAAGTATCAGTATGGATGCACAATCTCCACTCTGACCATTTAGAAAAACATAATGAACTTGAAGCCAGGAGAATTTGAAGATTTGCGTGCAAACCAGTACATTTCTCTGCTTGCTTTTGGCAAGAGATGTTTTCATTTGGGTGTAGCAAAACTGTCGATGATATAATTCTTTTCCTGAAGATATTCTTTACGGCCAAAAAACCCATCCCAAAATGACTTCTATTAAATTTCTTTTACAGTGCAGGATACAAGAGAAGTAGGAGATGTCAGTTTGAACAAGGAATTAAAAATATGCTCGTGTTTAATGGATTCGTATGACAAGCGCACACACTGACAGCAACAGTCCTCCTTGATCTCAATTTAAACTGTGTAAAAAGTCTGGCTTTTAAACTTTGTTGCAACCTTAAGATGTAACAATGCTTCTGGAAAAAAAGTTAGCTGAATCAGTTAAATTGCTCATGAGTTGGTTTAAGCTTTTTCATTTGGAAACATAAATCTCTCCTCTTTGCCTTTTAATTATTGAATGCTATTTTGTAAGTGGAGACAGGCTTTCTGTTTCAATGATCTCTTCATTCACAATTCCTCTTTACAGTCCATCTCTGTTATGGATGTTTGTCCCTTATTTTTGGCCACGGCACATTTGTATTTTCTACTTCTCATTTGCCTTCATACTCTTCGGCAGTCTTACTTTTGGTGATCTTCCACGTGCACTGAAACTTGCCACAAATGTGAAGAGCACACTACTACTAACAAGTGCAGTTTTCCCTCTTGTAAGCAGCAATGGTACTTTAACAGTGCAAGAATTTGTAGTGATTTTTGCACAAATGTGAAGAGCACACTACTACCAAGTGCAGTTTTCTCTCTTCTAAGCAGCAAAGATACTTTAACAACGCAAGCATTTAATTTGTCGTGATTTTCAGCTCTTATTTTGTTGTTTTGATTGTATGAAAACACATGAATCAATGTAATCCACGTGAAATGTTCTGAACGCTTTAATTGCTGCATCTTCCACAGCCAGCCTTGCATGTTGCGTTTATGCAGCTCATCAGTTTCAGAACCACAACCCCCTAGGCGAGGACCTATGTTCTATGATGGGCCATCGGCTCCCCCCGACAGCGCCACTAATGGCCATTGGACCACACGCACCCGGGGGCGGTGGAGGCACAAACCCACTGAAAGCCATCGATGGGGGCGGGGGTGGGCGACGCTGTACCTATGGCCCTGCCATGTGGCCCCGGCACTGCGGTAAGCTCTTGACCCGGCAATGGGTCTTAGCCAGCGCCATGCCGCTGCTGCCCCGGGGAAGGGCTGCAGGAGGCCTCGGCCCGGCGTCGTGCCCTCCTCCCAGCCGCAGCCCCGAGCCCCCATCCAAGTGGCAGAAGGAGGACGAGGAGAAAGAGGAAAAGGACCGAGGCGGCAGCGGCGGCTTCCGCGTACCATCGCCTCCCCTACCCTTGGGCCGCCCCGCCCTCCTCCCATCCCTCGCACTCCCCTGCCCTGGACCTCGTCGGCCGCCGTCCGTCTCCCCAGGTGAACGCGTATCCCTCCGCCGCGGCCGCCGCTGCTGCCGGGCTCGCAGCCCCGCAGTCCCCGGATGGAAGCTGTTATGGCCGGCAACGGCGACTCGACGGCCTGTGGCGAGCGGCGAGGTAACTTTGCCAAGCGGGAAACCAGGATCTCCGTGGTGTGTGGGAGCGGCGGCCCGGCGAGGGCTGCGCCCGGAAAGAGCGGCAAGACGGGCCACCCGCGGAGGGGCAGGAAGTCGCCCCGTGGTAGGGCTGAGCTGTTAAGTAGTCCGTGCCCCCCGCCTCCCAAATGCTTTGGGTGTCCGGGTCTGGCGGGGCGGCGGGCGGGGACCGCGGGTAGCGCCCGGCCTCGGCGGGGAGTGAGTGACAGTGCTTCGCGGCCGGCTCCCAGCTGCCTGTGGTGCTGTATTCCTCCGCCGGGCTACACGCGGGCGGGCGAGGTGTCGCGGCACCCTCGGGGCCCTGTGGGCGCCCCGCGGTGGGCGGTTGGGGGCAGCGGTAGCGCTGCCCGCCGGGCATGCCTGAGGGGCCGGGTGCGTTCTGTGGAGGAGCTGGGGAAGGCGCTGCGCTCGCCCCCACCCTAATTTTGAGGAGTGCCTGCTGCTGCTGGCGTGGTCGGCTGAAACCCACGACGCCGCCCTGAGGCGTCACCGGCCGTTTCGCCTTTTGTCCCTGCTCTTCCCTGCGTCCGCATCCCGCGGGACGGGGTCACAGCCCGCTCTCTGGTCGGGCCCCTCGGCAAGCCCCGGCAGCGCCTGTGGGACGCTGCTCGTTAGTGGCGGGGCCGGGAGCCCCCTTTGGGTAACCGGCCAGCGCGCCCGGCATCGCAGGTAGTGGGCTGGGGAAGCGGCTGTCTGTAGGTAGGTTGTAGCAGCGACTGTGAGTCACTGGAGACTTGAGCTGCCGTTCTTGTAAACGGCAAGTTGTCTGTGTGGCATGGGTGTCTATGTTCTTTAGCTTTGAGAGTGATTTGGTACTTCATTTTGACTTTGTTTTATTTTTACAAAAGCAGCGTTTTGCTGCGTCAGATAGATTCTATCTGAGCGCCAGAAGCACCGGCTCTGTGGCTTTCTTACAATCGAGTTCTGTAAGTTCCTGCATGTGTCCATGGCTTTGTGGAGATGCAAACCACTCTAGATTTGCAGACACGTAGGATGGGACGAGCATGGATAATAATTGAGCATAGTTTGGTTTGGCTTGTTTGAGGTGTTTTTTTTTTCAGTAGAAATTAAATAAGTGTAGACAATTTTTATAGAAATCTCCAACATGCTGCCTGCCTGGGCATGTGTGTGGAAGTAAATTTGTTTGGTTGGTAGTTTGTTTTTTTTTTCCCTGTTCTAAATGGAAAAAAGTAAAAGGTAACTAACTTAAGAATGTCTTACTCCTATCTATCGTTTCTCACTAAAGTATATAGCAAAAACTTTTTCCTCCATGTGTACTTTTTTTAAACATTGGACATAGTGGAGCTTTTTTGGGGGGAGAAAATTAAGGCTTAGAGCCTCAAGTGGCTACTTGTGCTTGTGCTTAGTGTTTTGGTCTGTCTTTTGCGTTTTGTTTTTGTTTGTTTTTTGTTTTGGTTTTTTTTTGGTGTTTACTGTGGTGCATGCTTGTGCATTTCCAGGGTTTGTATTCACCATGTCTGCTTTATAATCTTGCTCATTTCAGGTATTTATTTTAATGTAATATTCCATCTCTCAAACTTCTGCAGAATATTCTAGAAAATAATAATTAGGTCTTGGCTGTAGAAGTTATTGCAATTTTTATTTAAATGTTACTTTGAGACCAAGTACCATTTTGAGGTACCAGTTACTACTTTCTCTCTTGGTTTGAAGTTATCATATGTTTATGCTTACCAGCTATGAATGCCTGAGATGTAGTGACAAAGCTATAGTTAAAATAGGAGTTTTCCAGTGATCCTACCTATTAATTTAGATTCTGTATTGGTTTTGATGGCATCCTTTTGGTAGAGAACATAGCACATATTTACAGTTTTTCTGTCTTTAAAGCATGAATAATGTGCATACTATAAAAATGCAAAGGATTGGTATTTTTCAGCTTTTTATTTCCTTTTGTTTCCAGACCTTTTTTCAGTATTTCTCCTGATTGTGGCCTTTTCTGAGCCTTACATATTTACCTCTTCTCTGTATGTGGAAAAATGTTAAAAAGCCTGAAGAATTGAAGTCAAGTCTTTTCTTAATGTGTAAGTTTGGTTTCTTCTTTGATAATGTACATTTAAAGATCCATATGATTTTTTGGTTTTTACTAGTTGGTTGTTTCTAGTAACTATTTTAATTTATTGTGCTGCTGGTGCTTGTTGATAGTTGAAAGCTACCCAGTAATAACAGGTATAAATTGTAATTTGCGTGGTTAATTAGTTAAAGGAGATCTCTAATGAGATTTGAATATACCCAACTGAGACTCTTTGCCAAACATAAATGTTTTAGTGACATGTTGCCCAATTGGACCACATCGGCCTCATGTTAAAAGTCTGAGGCTTGTTCACTCTAACACTTGATCCACTTCTGTTTTCTATAGTGTTAACTGCATACTTATTTTAGGTTTCAGAATTTAACATTATGACATTTTAACCTGAATAATAGGCAGCTACTATCAGTTCTATGATTGTGTGATGTATTGCATCATGCAATCTGTAATATTCATGCGTTGCATCTATATATTAAAGAAGTTGTTCAAGCAAACAAGTTCCAGTTACTTATTCTTTTATGTGGGGATTCAGCTTGCTGCTGTTCAAATACGGGATTTGCTATTGACAAGAGAAAGTATTACAATATAGTACTCTTGGTGAAAATGGAATGTAACATAGAGTTGTGCCCTTCTGAATTGTTTTAGTTTGGAAAGATTCCCAAGGAATGAGTGTGTGCGTTTATGTGTCTGTGGTGGTGTTGGTCTGTTTGCTTGCCTAATTTTCTGGGGCCAGGGTTGAATGTCGTATGTCCTGCATGTCTCATAGCTGGAGCACGCAGTTCATAGAATCATTACAGAACACTGGATTGGAAAGGACCTTAGGAATCATGTGGTCCAACCTTTCTTGGAAAAGCATGATACAGACTAGATGGCCTAGCACCCTGTCCAGCTGAATCCAGTGCTGGGGAGTCCACCATTTCCCTGGAGAAGTTAACTGAATTTGTTTGATATTGGAGTCTATAAAATGTCAAAGTCTGTTTTGACTTGTGCAGAAATGCCAATATATTTTCCAAAGGAATGCACTAAAGCATAAAAGAAATGTGCTTTTCTTGCTATATGACACATGAACAAGGCCTCTTCAGTCTCCATTTTCTTTGTCAGGTATTTACATGTGTAGTGTTAGATACTTCCTTCTCACAGGACTGTGTGAAAATATTTGGAAGACCTTAGTGTTGATGCTTATGATGTCCTGGAGCTGTAGAAGCAGCTCTTGCACATCATCACAGTGAGGGAGAGGATGTGATCCTTTGTTTCAGTTTGAATGTGAATAGGGTCTAACGAGTTCCAAGTCTGTGTTGCTGCAGGGCGGGCAGGAGAATAGTGGATAGAGAGCTGCTGATCAGATTTCAGCTAGTACTTTGCTAACTTGCTGGTAAAGGGGAAAGTGACACTGATTTCTACTATGGACAAACTTTTTAGTATAAAGTGTTATATAGTAGTGTAGAAAGAGGTCTTCCTTTTCAGTGTCACTTTTCAAAATCCAAGTTATTTTCACTGCTATTCCATTTGTGTCGATTTTATGTTGACATGTGGGAGTGTTGTTTAAGCATGGACTTGGGCTGCTATAAATTATTAGTGTAGCCTGTTATGGAAACACTGACATTAAGTCTGTAGCAAGACAATAATACTGACCATACTTACTTGAGCCTCTTAATCCATAGAGGAGTACTGTTTTCAGCCATGCACTTGTTCTGAAAAGATTAGCCTATACCCAGGAACATATGGTGAGAAATCAGAGTTAACTTATATCTGGTTACCCTCTCAGACTTGTGTGATACTAAAGGTAGGCATGTGGAAAAATCATTGTAGAAGAGTATGGTGGGTTTTCTGGTGTTGATAAAGATAATGTCGCATTAGTGAAGTAGATATTTTGTCAGATTTTTTTTTTTCTTTTTAAGCACAATAGAATGGCAAACATGAGTAACAAAATATCAGCTCCTGCTGAATTTGGCTTGTTTTTTGTTTTAATCTTTCAGTAGATGTTGTTCTTTAAAGCTTGTTTTTTCAAGATTTATGTATACTTTGTGGACACCCTCTCCAAGCAACAAACCAATAAACAACCCCTCTCCAAATACAAACAAAGGTTACAGTGTAATGTCTCTTTTTTGCCTCATCCTTTTTTATTCAAATGCTATTATAAAAATCAACAACTTCCAAGATTGGCCTGTATTTACTAGTGAATTGTAATGGGCATTCTAGTTGCATTACTTTTAAAAATAATTCTTTGTTTTCTAATTTCAGGAGAATGAAAAGGGGAAGTTCTAGAACCCTGAGAATAACACGGCACAGTAGTCTTTTTTGCTGCAGGAACTAAGCCTAATCTCAAGAAATCCTTTAAAGAAAAGGAAAACTGAAAATCATGCCATCTGAAAAGGAACAGTTTTGTTGTGATAAAAAGCAAATTATTTTGTTAAAGCCCAATGCTGCAAAGAATTTTTCTACCGATACTACTTTGGGAAAAACAGATCCTTTGAAAAAAAGGGATCGTTTGGTGAATGATCCTTTAAGTACGATAACTCAACCAGCAATTTTAGATGTTAATGTTGCTTATGAACTAAAAAATGTGAAAATTGATTTACCCAAGGTGAACATTCCAAATGAAGTATTACTGAAACATGAAGTCGATAGATTTAGAAGACTCTTTCAGTGTAAGCAGCAAACTGCAAGAAAGTCCCTAAGTCTAGAGAAAATAAACAGAAGCAATCCCAATTGTTCGCAGGGAAACCACTTGCAAAATAAACCAGAAGTGCCATTTGAAGAAGGATTGAAAACTGCAGCAAAAATACTGAATTTCACTTGTACGAAGTGCAAGGATAACATCAGATACAGCCCGAATGATCTGCAGAAACATTTTCAGCTGTTACACTATGGCGAGTTGCCTTTGTATCCTTGTGAGATGTGTAACTTCTCGGCCAATGACTTCCAGTCATTTAAACAGCATAGGCGCACCCATCGTAGCACTTTAGTAAAATGTGAGCTCTGTAATGATGAGCGCTTGTACACTTTGTTGGATTTGACAAAACACTTCACATCAAAGCATTGTGCAAATGGTCACTTTCAGTGTGAAAAATGTGGGTTTTCTACCTGGGATGTGGGCACATTTGTTCAGCACATTCATAGACATAATGAGATTCCTTATAAATGTGGAGAATGTCATCACATCAGCTTTACAAAAGAGGAGTTCCAGGAACATCATCTTGTTCATACCAGAATGTTTCCCTTTGGTTGTCAATATTGCAGTTACAGGACACCTCGGAAAAATTATCTTTTAAAACACATCATAGCTTTGCACAGAGACCACTTATATGCAAAAGAAAAACTGGAAAAGGAGAAATGTGAAAAAAGAGTAGTGAAGACTCCAGAAGGACTGAAGCTTGTGTTAAAAAGATATAAAATGGGAGCATCAAAAAAACCGCTCTGGAGACGGAAAAAAATAAACCGTGAAAGTGACAAAATTGGAGAAAACAATGCACAAGTGCTAAGAAGTGTGAATAAAATTCAAACAGAAGATGAGGAGCTGAACCAGTGTATAAGAAGTGTGGAAACAAATGAAGAAAAAGATCAAATTACGTATACAGGAAAGCATAATTTCACGGGTGGAATGCTCTCAGCTTCTACTGCACAATACAATAAAGCAGATGATGGAACAAGTTACGGCTTGGGATTATTGAAAAACGCTGTTCCTGGGCCAACAGTATTGATGGTAAAAAACAATAAAATATCTGTTCCAGCAAATTACAGTGCTAAATTTATGGGATTTAAAATGGTAGATGGAAAACAACATATTGTTATAAAGTTGTTACCTACGAGTAAGCAAAATGTACATTTGTTGGGTCAGAAAGCTGATCCTGTTCAAGATGGGTCTACAACTCCTTTGCTGCAGACTGCTGATCCCTGTGGCTTGTCTTCAGGTGCTATACCACATGTAACTGATCAGTCAACCTTAAAGAACAATTCTCTTCACCCAGTAATCCCCCCTCCGTTTTCTTGTTCTGCTTCTCGTTCAGAAAAAACAAAAGTGGGGAAACAAAGTAACTCCCTATTGTATGATAGTGTTTCTCAAGCTGTAGCACCTTCTAATGTAGCTGTAGGAAAAAGTATGAATTATTTGCCAGTGAAGCTCGGCTCAACTGTACCTCCATGTGGTGAGGTGACAAAAGTTGGAACTCAAAGTAATATCTCATGGGGAAGCTATAGTCCTCCAAATCACCCTCAGGTATTGCCATCCTCCATTACAAATATGCTTCACTATGACCCTATGAAAATGCCCTTCTTTCCTAAAATGAAAATACAAAATGGTGGCCTGAATAATAGTAATGGAACTAACAATCTCTGTTATTCAAATTCAGTGGATTCTTCTAATGAAGGATTGCTGTCTTTTCACAACTATTCCAAAATGGACACTTCAGATGATCCATGTAGCATTTGGATGTCAGCAGAAGACAGGTACAAAGAATTTATATATAACAAAACACTTCAGAAGAGTGGAAGTAAATCTGCATCTTCATATTCAGAGTCAATGCAAGGCTTAAAACCAGAGAAAGCTGTATCAATCCAATCAAATATTAATAAAACTTATGGACACATAAATTCTAAGAATAACTCTGTGTCTTCTAAAAGCCAGTCTAAATGTGTTGTTGACAGTGAGTGTTTTATGGAGGACCAGCATAATGGCCAGCAGTATTTGGATGCTAACAACCATCAAGGCTTTGAGAATGTAGCTGAAAAATTCCAAGAAAATGCCTCTGATTGTGTTAACTCGGTCTTAATGCCTAAAATCACATCTGTTTTCTCACTGCAGAGTGAGCAGGCAGCTAATTATTTATCGCCTGAAATAAACCAGTTACTTCAAGATGTGTTAAAAGTGAAAGCAACTACTCAGCAAGAATCCCACAGCAAATCAAATAACTGCATAAAACTTCATTCGGACAAGCTGCTTTCTGGTCATGGGACAGGGAATAAAACCTTTATGCATTTAAAAAGCTCTGCAACTTCATGTGGTTTTCAAAGGCCTCCTCCTAATGTAGACTTTCATTTATATAAGAGAGAGTTGAATGCAAGATGTAGCACAAATGAAAGTACACATTGTGGGAGAGAAAAACAGGCGCCCAGAACATCATACGCTTCACAGGGAATGGATAAATTACCCAGAACTCCAGGTGCTGGTATATTGCTAAAGACTCCTACAGATACAGTTGTAACACAGCAATTAGGAAGAGATAAAATACTGTCTGCAACCCCAAATCCTTGCAGCTTGTCACCAGTTCTTCAGGAACAGAAGAAACCCCTTTTAGTTCAGTCCCCTTCATCAAGATTTTTTGTTCCTTTGCACCTTGCTAACCAGCCTGGACTACGGGTGGTTTCAGGAAAATCTCTTCCATCAACAAGTTCATCAGATGGACGTGTGACTAAAGGTGTTCCAGCTTCTTTTGTTTTAAATAAGGGACCTGGAATGATTTTGACTTTTAGCAGGACAATTGGAACGGTTGCAAATGCACCTAGTGATAATTCTCAGGTTTTAGGGAGCGTTGCATCCGGAGAATATGGTAAAACAACCATGCCAGTTTCACAAGTGGAGGGGAAAAATGACAGTTTCAGAAGCGTGAGAAGCTCCTGTAATGGGAGAGCATGTAGTACAGCAAATGACTCATTGAGTAGCATGCCATTCAAAGGACCTCTTGTAATTACAGACTCATCGGAGTCGACTCTGAGAGGAATTTCTTCTGTGAAGGTGTTACCAGAGCATCAGGATGCTCACAGTTGTTCCTTGGAGTTAGTAAACCAACAGGAAATTAAACAGAAGCAACATGTTTATGCACTTTTGCCTGATGTACAGCAGGCAGTTCTTCTGAAATGTGTGACACCAAACAAGCCTGTAGTTCATAAACATAGTGTTTTTCAGGACAATGCTCATTATCAAAATTGTCAACCAAAGAAAACTGGAGCCATGCAACAAAAGCTTTTTCTGAAAATTAAGACTTCAGATACACTGGCTGGTACAACTCCATCAGTTAGCAATTCAGTGCCCTCACTACCGTTGGATAACTTGCAGTCCCTTACTCCTGCACTAGCACAGAAACAAACTAATCTTACTTCTAATGATGCCTTAATCTTACCAGGTAGGTTAATGCCAGCAGATGCCTATTTGGCAAGCTCTAGTCCAGCATGTTGCGTACCTCCTGTAGAACCTGTTTATTCTACTAAGTCTGCAGGGACATGGTTGCAAAATGGTTCTATTGAGAGTACTGCTAACTATAGGAATAACTTTGGAAGTCAGAAGTCCACATGGAGCACCCGAAACAGAACTGCAAAAGTAAAACCTCATTTAAAACAAACTGTGTCTAAAAGTTCCAAAACTGTGGGTGCGCAAATAAAAAAGAATTTCAAAAGAAAAAGTAAGGATAATTGCCCAGAACCTCCAAGAAAGAAAATAACGTTGCACAGAAAGTGTAAAGAAAAGAATCAGGCTGAAGTTGTTAGTAAATCAGTTGTCCCTTACAAACTGAGGGCATCAAAAGAAACGGTGAGGACTTTGAAATTACTTCCTTTTAACTCTAAACAGCTTGTAAAATGCCCCCGGAGAAATCAACCAGTTGTTGTGCTTAACCATCCTGATGCAGATGTTCCTGAAGTTGTAAATGTAATGAAAACCATTGCTAAATTTAAGGGACATGTTCTTAAGGTTTCATTGTCAAAAAGAACTATTGAAGCGCTTTTGCAGCCAGCTTTCTGCAGTCCTTTGGACAGAACTACTGATGATCTTTCTCAAAAGAGGCACAGGACAATAAAACCTATTAGCCCTGTAAAAGAAAGATTTGTCTTAAAATTGACACTGAAAAAGACTAGCAAAAACAATTACCAGATTGTAAAAACTACCTCTGATAATACCTTGAAAGCTAAGTTTAGCTGCTGGTTTTGTGGTAGAATATTTGACAATCAGGATAATTGGGTAGGACATGGACAGAGGCATTTGATGGAGGCTACTCGAGACTGGAATTCATTAATATAATGATGACCAGTGAAGAAAAAAATAAAAAAATACGGATTTTTGTAAGAGAATCAATTGAACTAGGATGCACAAGTAATTTTGTTTTGTATTTCAGTATTGTAACTGAAGTTTAGAAAAGATGCAGAGTGCTTGTGTTTTAAAAAGAAGAGCAGATTCTCTGTTGTCATCAAGCTTTGAGACAGATCAAGGAGATTTGTGGTTTAGATAACTTGTAACTAACTGCAAATACAATTCCATAAAAATATATTATTTTTTGTTACTACTATCATGTCCTATATTTTTATTCTATAGAATGAGTTTTCAGGGCTTTTATTCTGTATATATTTAAGAAAACCTAAAAATGTAAATATTTTTATACTTTCAGTTATTTGTTATAATTCTTGCACAGAAATTGCCCCCTCCCCTCCCCCCCATTTTTCAGTTCTGTGCATGCACTACTAAAAACAATTTTTAAAATCTTTTCAACTACACACAGCTGTTATCCTGGGATTTTTGTTATTCTCACTTGTTAACTCTTGATTTTGCTTTTCAGGGATTGAACACTCTTGTTAGCAAGTGCCTAAAAGATGTGAAGCAGTTTACATTATGTCAATTGTGTAACCATAGGTCTATATAGGGCCATTTCCCCAATAGTTTCATTTAAACAAAGCCATATGTGAATGCTTTAAGCTATGCACATGACACTTGTACTATTTCTGTGCAGTTTGTCTATTTTTTAGTGAAGTATTTTTCATATAAATTAATAAAACATTATGATTGTGGTAATATGGTGAGCCTGAGAATGGAATCAGTTGAAAAGATACAGTATATATATTCATAATGTATATGGTGTTTAAGAATGGTGAACATTCCTAATCTGTATTGACTCTGTCACTATTAAATTTGTTATAAGTTGTGTTTCCAGATTATGACTGTGAGCATTTATAGAAAATACTTTTGTACCATGTTTGCCACAAGCTATAGGAAGGCCAGGATATGGTAAAGTGCAAAGCACCGTTTTAGACATGTAACTGCATTGCAGTTTTCATTCTAGCTGGTTGTAATTGTTCCCATAATGACTAAATAATATTTTCTACTATTTAAATCTCTGAGGTTTAGGTTGTGTGCAAGCCTAGGGGTGGTTCCCTGTGACTGTTTCTACAAGGTGAAAGTGAAGATTGACTTGCTACCAAGGAAACAATTGGAAGTCTTCCCTGGATGTCACAGGGATATCACCAATAACAGAATTTGACTTATGTTGCATTTTAAAGGGTGTTACAATGAAAATGATTTTAAAAAAAATCTTCAGTATCTTCAGTACCTACCTATGTTTTTCTTTCTTGATGTGTCTGTCGGCAAGAAGATGCACGCTAGCCTTGTAGCTGGTAAGTTATGCATGGGAGCCAGCTGAAGTAACTGACACAATCAAGGCAGCATAGTTTGGGTGACTTAATGTGCAGTTGGTGTGTGTTCTGTATCAAAATAAGATCATTTTGTGCTGTACAATGGGCTTGAGTTCTGACATTACTTTGGCTAGGAGCTTTCAAGAAGACAGTGTAGTGGTGAGGAAGTGTGTTGGAATGAAACAGCAATAGGAAAGCACAAAAATGCATTAAGCTTTTTTGACTAGAGGGATCTGTTGCTTGCCTCATCTTGCTCTAAATCCTGAAATTATTCTGGACATTGCCATTGTCTTCTTTGGCATAAATACCTTTGAAGTTTGTTGATAAAATCTACTTGGTGCAACTACAGCAAAGATGACCAATTTTTGTTCAGTTTACTTAGCACTAAGGCGGAAGTTCTGTGTAGGGCTAGGGGGTTTCTCTGTTTTGGTGAATCATGAGAGTGACAGCTGTCACTGGAATTTTTTTACCCTCCAGCTTGTTTTCCAATGAATTGGGTAACCTTAAACAATACTGTGAAAATGAACATTTTAAAGTTAGGAAATTTTGAAATAAGGTTGCTTTATATAATCTTAATTCATTGTCGTGTGTCACTTTTCTGTGACCGTCCATCTCATTCAGTGCAGAGAATTGTTGTTCCCTCTTGACCAGTGATTGAACATTTTTTTCCCCACCCTTAATTATGTCCTTGCATTATTTAGCACATGTTGCTTAAGCACTATTCTGAATATATAATATCTTTTTTCTTATGAGCTTTTCCAGAATGCTTTGTTTGAGATCCTAAGAGTTTAGCACTTAATACAGATCAGATTTCAAATTTCAAGTGAGACTTCAATGAAATTGAGATCACAATTGATTATCATCAGGAGAAAGTCTGGCTTAAGCAATCTGACCAGCATTGCAGTGGGTGGTACAGGGACAATATGCAGTTCTTCAGTGAAATGTTCAACTGCTTTAACAATATGAGGCTATCTTTTCACAGGCTGACTCCTGCAATATTTGCACTTTTCCCAGCGTCTTTTATGAATGGGAAAGGTGTATCTTACAAATACCATACAAACCACAGCCTTTCATTTCACAGCTATTATTTATCCCTGAAGTACTGTGTGAACCAAGTGAAATACATAAATCCATATTGAAAAAGTCAATGATCATATATTTAATGCTTGTATTATAATGAATATATTTGATGTGACAAATGAAGTTTGCACAGGTAACCGGATTTGAAGGCTGTTTTGAGTGCTTGACCATAACATTTTAAGATTGCTTGTAACATTGTGTGTATAGCAGGATAAGAAAACCTTAACTTGGTTATAGACCTTAACTCAGTTACAGTTTTTTGGGACATACAGAAGGAGGTGCAAGTGGAGGGTCAACAAGTGTTTGTGCAGTATTCATGTGTTTGTGTAAAGTTGCCTTAAAGAGACCTGAAACCTAGTTCACTGTATATTCTTCGCAAGATGTGTATTTATCAGTAAGTCTTGGTTTCTCTTTCTGAGCAATTCCAGTGTTTTAACAAGAAACTTGTTTTCAATATTTGTTCCAGAGCTGTTGTCATGAGACATGGTTTTTTTACATTTCCTAAGAATCTCTGCCTGCTGCTGATTGTTTAGATTGAAGGAGGAATGTAGTTTTGTAACTTGCATGTCTGAACAGTTAGTCTGTGAGAATGCGAGTTCTTACTCCTTTCACGGAGTACCATTGTCAGGAATGATGTGCAGTATTCATTGTACTCTCTGTATCAGGTAGACAGGCTCCTTTGTACATTACTAAATATGATACTTTGCCCTGTGTTCTCAGGCAAAAAATACACCTCATTTTAAAGCTATTTTTTTTAGATCTATTCCCCCCCCCCCCCTTCAGTTACTGGCAAGTATATGGAAGAGACATTAGCTGACAATATCAAAGAAATGTGGAAGGAGAGGTGGGTTGCTGTGTCTGTCAGAGGTCAGATTTGCTACCTGATGGAAACACTGAACAGCATTGGTGGCAGCTGCTGGCACTGCAACAGTTGTAACAAAAGTTTCAGGTACAGGATTTCACCCAGTTACCATTTCCTAGGTTCTGTGGTGGCTGCTGAATCAGTAGTGTTAGTTTTTTTAATGCTTTCAACAACTCGTTTTATATTCTTGCAAAATTAGCACTTGGGGATGCAGCATGCTGTGTTAAAAGTGGTAACTTGGTTCACTCCTATACCTGAAGCTTGCTTAAGCTTTTTTCCAGGTTTAACTGTGTTTCAGAATACGTCTACACCACAGTATTGTACAAGCTATAAAAAAAAAAGTAATCTATTTTGGGTATGGAAAGCAGTGTAACTAGTCTGCTTCTTTTCTTCCTGCATAAAACTGAGTATAGTAAAATAGGTGATCCTATACTGGTGGGCTTGGTGTTATCCCCCTGAGCTTTATTTTGTGTTTAGAATGTTCTCAGGATGAATGGATTATCCTGTGGAAGGTGTTGCTGCCTATCAACTCCCTGCATTACTTTGTCAAAAACTAGAGGTACCCTGTAATGGTGTAGGATGTGGCTAAAAATGAAAGTAGTTGAATGTTTATCTAGAGCATATTTGTAGATCAGCCACAAAGTTACACGTGGTGCTGAGCACATAGTGCTGAGGGGCAGAAGCAGCAGTGCTTCGAGTACAGAAAGGGCTCAGTATTGCTAATTACCTTAAATACCTGATACTTTATCATATGAAAGTCTATAGGTGCACTTGAGTTTCACTTTTTTATGCTTTTTTTTCCCCACAGCTCTAGAATGATGTTGATACTACACCTTTAACTCTGAAAGCAGTGCTTGGAGAATCTAGACACTTTTGTGAGGAGCAACATACAAAGGTTAACAGGAAACAGTTTTGTTAAGAAGTTTAAATACAATGCAGTATGTGAGTGAATAAGGTGAGGACTCTACATGAATGCAAAAAAAAGCTAAATATTGAGTGGCTGCTTTGCCATGGGAGTATTATTTTCCACTGTGAGTATTGCTCAAGTTAGTAACCTAAAATGATGTTTTATGTAACTAAACAATATCAAGAGTACACATAGAGAAGTAAATTAACCTTGCAGAGACAAAGAACTTATGTTAATTTTGAGGCCTTGAACTGGCAATCTTGGTGGTCTAAACATTAGTATTAAAGTGTAGTATTAGTATAATACCAATTCTAACTGAGCAATATACTAAACATAGCATTTATATAGTACTGTGAGCAGCTTGTCATAGGCAGGCTTATGTAAAGTCTGTATACATCATTTCTGACTTGCCAGTGTTTCATTTGCTTTACATCTGCGGTATTACATGTGTTGCAGAGGGAAGAAACTGAGATGCAGCAAGGTAGGTAGCCATTTGCTGAACATTATCATAAAATCATAGAATAGTTAGGGTTGGAAAGGACCTTAAGATCATTCAGTTCCAATCTCCCTGCCATGGGCAGGGACACCTCCCACTAAACCATAACACCCAAGGCTCTGTCCAACCTGGCCTTGAACACCACCAGCGATGGAGCATTCCCAACTTCCCTGGGCAACCCATTCCAGTGCCTCACCACCCTTACAGTAAAGAATTTCTTCCTCATGTCCAATCTAAACTTTCCCTGTTTAAGTCTGAACCTGTTAACCATTGTCCTATCCCTACAGTCCCTAATGAAGAGTAAGATATTGGAAGGCTGCTATGAGGTCTCCAGGGAACCTTCTGCAGGCTGAACTGCCCTAACTTTCTCATCCTGTCTTCATACAGGAGGTGCTCCAGTCCCCTGGTCATCCTCACAGCCCTCCTCTGGACTTATTCCAACAGTTCCATGTCCTTTTTATGCTGAGGACACCAGAACTGCACACAATACTCCGAGTGATGTCTCATGAGAGCAGAGTAGAGGGGAAGGATCACCTCCCTCGACCTGCTGGTCACAATCCTTTTGATGCAGCCCAGGATATGGTTGGCTTTCTGGGCTGCAAGCGCACACTGAAGCCGGGTCATGTTCATTTTCTCATCAGACAACACCCCCAAATCCTGCACAGGGCTGCTCTGAATCTTTTCTCTGCCCAACCTGTATGTGTGCCTGGGATTGCTCCCACCCAGGTGTAGGACCTTGCACTTGTCAAGGTTAAACTTCATCAGGTTGGCATCAGCCCACCTCATGAGCATGTCACGGTCCCTCTGGATGGCATTCCTTCCTTCCAGTGTATCAACCAAACCACGAAGCTTGGTGTCATCGGCAAGCTTGCTGAGGGCGCACTCAATCCCACTGTTCATGTTGCTGACAAAGATGAACAAGACCAATCCCTGAGGGACACCACTCCTTTCTAGAAGACAAGTGCATTACATGTAGAAGTAACTAATCAAAACTACAAGGAAGTAGTGGCAGAATGGAGCTACAGCATAGTTCTAAGTGGCTGGCTGAGACTTCTCAAGGCCTGGCTCACTTTTGCCTTAAATGCCTTGCAGATAGTCATAGAGAACACTGTCTAATCTGGAACAGAACAAAGAAAGTGTCTTTGGAGTATCAGTTTCAGAAAATACCTTTAAGACAGATGAGTTTTCAGGTCCAGGGAAATCAAACACCTGTAGAACTAACAGTTGTTCTTCAAAATTTTTTGTTGTTGCCATTTATATATTCAAATTTAATTTTCACCACTTGAACCTTTGTGGAATTTTGTTTACAGTGATAAAATAAGTAAACCAGTGTGATAGAACAGGCTCGTGAGTCTGTAAACCCGTTCTGCAAGAATTGTGTGGGTAGTTTGGTTTATCAACAACAGGTCACCAGGAATAGGCAATCTGAAGACAAAAGCTTTGTGCTAAATATATATGCTAAAGCTGTAAAAAGTGATAGTTCTCATAACAACAGAGCTTGCAAAGGAGCACATACAAATATATATGTTAAAACAACAGTGGCAGTAAAGTAATGCTTTCTTACTGGAAGAATACTAAGAAATGTCAGCAGTACCTCTTACTGACTTTACAATATTTTATTTAAACTTTAGAAAATACAAATATTAATGAAACAGATTAAAGCTGAGAAAAAGGACAACACATGCTTATCAATCTAAAACATCCAGACATCTTTATTCCCACTAATCACTTGCAGTACAGTCCTATTTTCATTTTGTACACAGGGGTACATTAGGCTGAGTTGCTCTTCTGAGGTTGTGCACTCTACAAAGACATTGCTGAAAGCAGTGATCTGTGGCAAATGCAATGAAGTGTAGATCACTGTGGATATTCTTACTTTTAAAGTGAAAATATCCTAGATGAAATCTGTCATTAAATAGCAGTCAAAGGACCAGGCTGTGGTATGCAGTTGTTCACAGATTGAAATCACAGACAAGAGTGTATCTTCTTTGCCTTCTTGTGTTAAATGAGTGCTTTTCCAGTAGAAGTCATGTGGGGCTGAACATTATGAACTCCATCTCTTATTCAGTAGGTGACCTTAAAGAGTATTTCCATCATTTTTTATTTTCTTCTTTTACTACCCGATCCATATATGTTTTGGGATGTTGAAGTAAATGATTAGAAGTCTTTATTTCAGCAGGTCAGTTTGATTAAGAAACTCTTACAATGTGTTTCAGTTTCGTACAGTCTTTTGTATTGTTTTGGCTGTCAATTAGAACCAAGGAGGTGTGCTGATGGTTCTCTACTATTTCAGCAACACTGTCAAAGCGCTGGATAGAGAAAACAAAAATTAATCAGTGCTGGCTTCCTTTAATGCTCTAATACGGACAGTGATCCCTGCATCACTTGAGTTGCTTCTCCCAACACAGAAGAGTGTGGAGCTGTGACTGTTACCAAGTGAGATGCTCTGCCTTTTAGTAAGAGCACTGATCCTGCTCTTACTAGTCTTGATTCTAGTAATAAACAGATTAATTTGGACAACAGAAGATAACTAGCTATCTCTCATCTCATGCTCCATTCCATTTGTGGTTGCTGCCTGCACAAACTGAAGCACAGAGGTTCTTACATGGCCTATTAAACTGACACAACTTTTAGTTTACCTTAATATATACCAGGCTGCAAACTGTGGCAGTTTGGAAGCTGTTTCATCTGCTGTCCAGCTATCTCAGAGGGAAGGTGGTCTCCAGGAGTAATATGGTACAGCCAGCCACCAATGAGAACTTGTGTTAGTTATGCCGTTTTAATGTAAATTAATATCCAGAATATGCTACATCTGTTTTTGCTTTTGGTCTTCGGTCAAATTGAGATTTTGGACTTCCTTTTTCTTTTTCTCTGGAGGTTGTTTTTTGACCACTTGTTGAAGGCCAGAAGAGCTACTATTAATTCTTCAACCTCAAAAGCATTGCATGGGAGACAGATAATTAAGTCTAAGGCAAGCCTACTGTCACATCCCTGAAAAGCCTGCTCTGTGCAGCGATAACAGTTTTTTATTGGTATTTAGGGTCAAAGTTTGTGTTTTGCTGAATATGATGATAGCCAATCAGTGATTTTTTGCACTCTAGAACTTGAATTCTGGAGTGTTTTCTTTATGTGAAAATGGGATTAGAAGTACTCATTTTATAGATTTTTTTTTTGTTGTTGTTTGTTTGGATTTTTTTTTTTTTTGGAGCATGGCTCTTCTTCCTTCATGATTTTCCAAGAAACTTAACTAGAGTCTTAGGTAGAAGACTGTAAACAGCTGGGGAATTTATCTAGTCACTGCAGCTCTGGTTATGACAACTTTTCAAAACAGTTCTAGGAGCATGTTTTAAACTTGATGTTATTACTCACAGTTCTTATTACAGTATGCAGGAGCTGATGGTTTCTCTAGCTTGATAGATCAATCATTATATAGGGTATACTTTTATCTTGATATAAGAAGAATCCTCTTGGTCATAGTGTAATACAGTTAATCCTTGCTTATTAAAATTATATAACTGAAAACTGTTTGGAACTGCCCATCCCCATCATCTCACCTCTTCGCCACTTTTTTCTCTGCCCAGTGCATATTGTCTTGTTGATTCAATAAATCTTATAGGGATGTTGTATACTCTTCTGTTGTAAAACACCACCAGTGTGTATGGTTGCCGTGAATCCTGTCCAGAACTCTTTCTTATTAAGAAAGATCCATCCTAAAGAGAAGAGTAGTAAGTGTATTCAGCTTATTTTTTCCAGCAACTTCAGCTTGGTTTTAGCTTAACATTTTCATCTCTATTAGCATTAAACCCTTTTCTCACATCAGAAAAACTGCACAGTAGATAAGAAATAGAATGCATTCCTGCTGTCCAAGAGTAGTTTACAAAGGTCATTTAAGAGTTAGCTTTTCTGCTACCTGTTCTCTCTCAATCAGAGAAAGAAGATACAGTGGTAGCAGTCTGTTGGAGTCTACAGATTATTAGGAAATTAAGTTTTTCAGTGGCAACAGGTAGGCAAGAAAGCAGTTAGAGGTGGAGATACTGTTTCTCCAGATCTGTAAAATGCACTTCAATAAAGTCTACACCTACAGCTGACACTGTAGCCCAGTATTCACTAACTAGCAGTAGCCTACACTGGTGATAACCCCAATGCTCTGCTCCTTTATCCTGCTTTGTGGAGTTTGGCAAAAGTGGAAACGTACCTGATGCTGAGGATGCAACTCTGCTGCATGTTACTATTCCCTTCTGTGACACTAGGTTTTATACACAGAATAGATGAGGCAACTCAAATTCTCCAAATACCTAAATGCATAGTGTTGCTCTTTCAAAATATATAGCAGCATCAGCCTTTCAAAATAGCTGATTTTACATGAGCCATTGGACAGTGATGGAGACCATTTAAGTCACAGGGCTTTGCTTTTGATGGATGCATGTGAGCTGTCACATCATCCTCAGCTTTCTAGTCTGTAACAGCTCTCTGCAGTGCACTAGTCCAAGTTATACAAATGCAGCTTTGTCTTGGGATGGAAACCATAGTTTGACCACAGTAATTTCATGCTTGACAGTATTTGCATAGCACAGTATTCTGACCTGTTCAGAATACAGGTGGTGTTCTTAGAATATTTCTGGTTGTCTTATTTTTTTATTTGAAGTTGTGTGGTGGTGGTTTTTTTGTTGTTGTTTTTGTGTTTTTGTGGTTCCCCCCCCCCCCCCTT
>JANRGW010002210.1:0-10640 GCA_024733675.1 Psilopsiagon aymara | reverse complement strand
CTCCGCTGCGGGCCGCGGGGCGGGACAAGATGGCGGCGGCGGCGGCGGGAGCCGCGCGGTTCTTCTGCACGGCGGGGCGCGGGCTGGAGCCCTTCCTGGAGCGGGAGGTGCGGGCGAGGCTCGGCGCCACGGAGGTGAGGGACGGCCGGGGACGGACCACACCGCACCGCACCGCTGCGGCTCGGCGGGGAGCGCGGCGACCCCAAACCGGACCTGACCCCCCGGGTCTGGTCCCCGGCTTACACTGGGCGGGCAGGGGCCTCGAGAGGCTGCCATGGGCAGTGCTATCTGCCCCTCCGTCAAGCCGTGTACCCTCGCCCCCCCGGTAAGCTGACCGAGCGCTCACCCAAAACACATCCACAGCGTGGTTTATAGTTTGTGTTCTTCCCCTGAGGTGGACTGCATCTCGGGAAAGGTGTTCTTCAGCACAGAGGCGGGCCCGGGCGAGCTGAGGAAGCTCAAGTCTGGAGAGCGGCTGTTCTTGCTGCTCAAGAAGCGCACAGCGCTTGCGATTTCCAGGAATAAAGGTATGGCGCTGACACCCCCTCCAGTGTGCTCACAGGGATGTGCAGGAACGGAGCCCCCGGTTCCAGTCGTGTGTGTGACAGAAAAGAAGCCCAAGAAAATCTGGAGAGGGACTTTTCACAGAGCAGGTAGTGACGGGACGAGGAGGAATGGCTTTGAGCTGCGAGGGGAGATTGGGGGTGTTGTGTTAAATAGGTATCTTACCAGCTCGTGTTCTCCTGGCACTGTACGTGTATGGCTGCATGTAAGGCATATGACAAACATTCCACCCTGAAGCTGAAGTCCAGTTCTAGACCCTTTGCACTGTAACAAGCCACTTTCTTTGAAGCGAAGTGGTCCTGACATGTATCTTGTGTCACTTCAGTGCGCAGATTGTGTTCAGTACGGTGATTCCTTGTGGATTTTGGCTATTCCAGTCAGATTCACTGTCAGTGCTGGAATAAGAACTGCAAGTTAGATGGATTGATCTCTGTTTGCTGGTGGGATTTAATTTGGGAGATCACAGATGGGCTTGTAAAATGGATTGTAAAATTTAAAATGAGAAACAGAAATACTTTTCCCTGCCCTCCCTTTACTTTTGAGCAGCTTCAAGGTTTTAAAAGTGAATTTACCTCTCTTCCTGGTACCTCTTTTGTCATCTCTAGCTCAAGGGGGCTACCCAGTGGTGCAAATTTAGATGTGTGTTGGATGATTTAATCTTGGGTCTGTAGAGCTGGTAATTGGAGGGGTGCCTGGGTCTCTGCTGGTGGGATAAGTGGGTGTTGAGAGCTCAGCTCTGCCTCTGGTGTGCTGCTGCTTCAGTTCCTGCATTCACATATTAATGAGATCTGAACACAGTCTCTGTTAACAGCTGTTCTCAATCCATAGGCATATCCACAGTTGAGTCTGAACTACATAACCTGAAGCGTCTTTTTCTTCCAGGGAAAATGCTGCATGACATTAAAAGCCTTTTCACTGAGGAGTCAAAGTATTGGTGGGACGTTATCTCTCTTTGGAGAAACCTTCGTGGATGTGAGGGTAAAAAAGATGAAGTCTTTCAAGAAAACCCATCACCTCTCAAGAGAAAATCAGAAGAAGAGACAGATACTGCAACTAAAAGGCAGAAGACTGAACAAGTGAGAGAGACTGTGCCTGAGGAACATCAGACAGAAGCTGGAGAGAGGCTTGTGTTACCAGAGGACTGCCAGTCTGAAAGCGAGACTTCCTTAGAAGGCTCTTCCAAAAGCAGTGGAGAAAAAGCTGTTGCGACTGAGCAGCTTAACTTCAGTTTCAGAGTTTCTTGTCGCTGTAGTGGAGCAATTGCCAAAGTACTTACTTCACAGGTATGATGAAGTATCTATGTTTTAAAAGGATTTAGTGAAAGTGAAGGGAGATATGTGATTTTATTTGTTATTTCAATTGTGTTGTATGTTTGAGAATAACAAACTAATCTTATTTTTTTTGTGTATTTTCTCAAAACCCTTAACGTGCATTTACCTGAAGCAAGTGGAAATACAAGGGCTGTTGTTAGTTACTGGGCACTATTTCTCTGAATATTTTTCAAATCAATGCCTTGTATAGAGGTTAAGTAAAGGTAAGAGGTTGAGGTAGCTGAGCCTGTGGAGTCTTAGGAGTGATCTTATAGTCATTTACAGCTACTTAAAGGGCCATTGCAAGGGCGGAGGAGTCAGACTCCTCTCAGTGCAAAACGCTGAACTTGCAGCTTCAGTGGACTCTGGTTCAGTATTATAGAATCCCAGAATAGTTAGGGTTGGAAAGGACCTTAAGATCATCTAGTTCCAGGCCCCCTGCTATGGGCAGGGAGTACTGGGGAGGACGTGTTCCCCAGGAGAGTGGTGCAGCCCTGGGATGTGTCTTGGGGAGTGGATCTTGGTCCTTGGGAGAGAGTGGTAGCATAGAGACCTCCAGGGGCCTTTTCCATCTGGCCCTCTTCCTATCTATAATTTCTTTCTAGCATGAAGAAAATAAAAAGATAAAAAAAGCCCCCAATAACCCTGTGTAGCTGCAGTTTATGTAGATTTTTCTTACTTGAAGATAACGGTAGTTGAACCAGATTATTCTTCTTTCCTACTGAAGTACTTTGGGAAGGTGGGACACATAAGCGGGCCAACATGAATATTTGCCTAGATTTGTGCTGTGTGCTCTCGTATTCAAAAGGTAGCCAGGGCTTTCTAGATGCCATAAAAACATGAGAATTGTGAATTGCAGTTGTGCATTCACAGGTTTTCTCTTAGGTAATTTAGTTCACAGCATCAGAAATTTTGTGTGTGAAATGTAATTCTAAAATGATGACATTTGTTGTAGTTTGGGCAGCATTTGATCTTCAGCCTCCTGCCCTCCAGCTGAGGGATAGTCATTTTGTCCAGAGATGTGTTTTTTCTGCCCCTCTCTCTCATTTTGGCCTCTTGTGCTTCTTCTGGTCTTTGTATGAATTTTTCTCCTAGAGATGGAGAGAGCTTCTTTCTTTTTCCCAGTGTTTCTAAGGATTCTACAGTCCATGGTCTGTTGTTTTCTCAGTTCTGTGATTTTTATGGCCTGTGACTGTTCTTCCCCTTTGCAGGAGATTGGAAGAGCTGTTGGCGTGGCGCTCATGAAGCAGTGTGGCTGGCAGGCTGATCTGCGGGACCCTGATCTAGAGGTAATGGTGCTTGTCTGCTTGAGGGCCTGTTGCTGCTTCCAGCATTGCCCCTGATCTCTTTTGTTTTGTTCTCCGCTTCCTTTGCACTCACAGCCATGGCCTCTTCCTGTTTGGCTTTCTGCTGCTGGATTAAACTAGAATTGATCTGGTAGTGTTGAGCAAAGCTTCTGGGTAGCCACTGTGTGTGTGCCTTACAGGACACATACATAACGATGAGAATGGCCATCATGGTCCTGTAAGTCAGGGGAACAATCCATATAGGCAATGTCTCAGGATCCAGCACGCTCAACAGCTGCTGGACTATGACTGTTGCAAATGGAGGTCTCCTGAGCCATTGGACCATCTTGCAGCCTCTGTAGGCAAGCAGCAAAGTCATGTTCTTGAGGACCTTGACTTGAGAATGCTGTTCATGAAAGAGCCTCCTCCTAGACCCTGTTCCTGACATGCAGCTTGCTTAAGGAGCTCTGTACAATGCAAGCTGTCTGAAAACCTGGGAAATGATTAATTTCTCTATCAAAAGCTTTTGTCAAAGGTGCTTCTCCATCCCTGTGCTTGGTGTATGGAGGTTGCTGTCAGCACTGACGCTGGGAGATCCGGGGCCTTTTGTAAGAGCTCCGGGTTCATCCACTGGCTCTGGTTTTCCCAGGCTGTGCATCAAATAAGAGCTTTATTGAGCTTCAAGTGGGGATTTTGTCCTTGTCCAAATTTTTGCTCTGAAACCATTCAAACGCTGAGGTCTGGGATATTGCAAAAGTATCACTCTTTGGGCTTTCTGGAGGGAGGGATTGTAATCATGCAAGAGCTGTCGGGGAGCTCAGTCATCTTTTGGGATGCTCTCTATGGGACAGGAGGACAATTGCTTTGAGCTGCTTACATTTCTCAAAGGATTGCGTGCCTGCCTTCCATCTAAAGTTCCCCTTAGTATCACTCATGGGGTGGTTTTTGGTGGCTTTTTTGTCTGCTTGTTTGTGTTTATTTTGGTTTTAGTTTGTTTTTCTGGGAGGTGCTTGTATTTTGCTTAAGTTAGGAGGGGTGTACTTGAGCATGTGAGTACTAATATGCAGCGAATAATCATAGAATGGTTAGGTTTGGAAGGGACCTTAAAAAATCATCTAGTTTCAACCTCCCTGCTTAGAGTAAATACTTTTATGAGTAAAAACATCCATACAATGTTACAACAATTAGTTTCCTTAAAGGTTCAAGTGCTTGCTGATGGATTCCTAGCTGTCAGAATTCTCTTCACAGCTTCCTTAAATGCTAAATCCTCTTTAAAGTAGTATTCAGATTATCTAGTGAGGTTTCTTCCAATTAATCCTAACTTTCTGAAGCATATATCAAAAACTACAGTCAGGAGTTCGTAGGAACATCTTTTGTGTCTGGTTTACATGAGTTAAAGCTGTTGATGTGTCAAGTTGAGAGATTCCTAAGGTAACCTGTTTCCTCTTTCAGATCTTCCTACATCTTAATGATGTTCACTCTGTGGTGGGGATTCCTCTTTTCAGGTAGGCATTCTCCTCACTGGATTTGTCTTGTCAGTATCAGAACAGGAATGATTTCTAAATACTCTTGCTGCCCACTGTGAGCATTTATCTTCTGGTTTAATATTCACTGCACTATCACATTAGTCTTATGGCCTGCCTGGAGCTTCTTTGAGCATGTAGGGTAGACTGTGGTTTCTCTCTGTCTGTCTGCAGATCTGTCTAGTTCATTTATTCGTACTACATAGGCTTTTCTGGGTGGTTGGACTGCTGTCTTAATGTTGATTTTTTGCTGTCTGCAGGCTTCCTTTGGCAAACAGAGAGTACATCAAGACAGCAGGACTGCGGTCAACAATTGCATGGGCCATGGCATCTCTGGCTGAAATCAGTGTAAATGAATGCTCTTGGCAAAGATGTAGAGTCCCAGATGCACAGGGTTTGTCTTATCTGTGATCAGAGTGTGCTGTCACCTGCTGTTCAGCCCCAGGTCCTTTTCAGCAGAAGTGTTATTCCTTGTACAAGGAGATGTGTAAATTCAAGGTTATTTCACTGTCTAGGCCCTGTTGGGTTGTTCTCCCAAGGGAAGACAGGAGCAAGTGTGATGTTTCCCACAGATTAATTTGATACCAGTATCCATCTGCAGTCCACTCCTATTCTTTGTCTCTAAATGTCACCTCCAGGCAGGTTGCATTGATGCCTTGTCTTTAGTGAAACTGTTAATGCTTTTACTATACTCCCTACAGGCAAGTTTGGCCAGGTTAATCAGTAATTATTGCACTGGGTTCAGTGGGAGTATGTAGGTGATCTGTGCATCCCTGCTTAAGCTTTGTCCTGGGAGAGGAGTCTGTCTGCTTGGCATGCAATAACCCAATTATTTTTGTAGGCGGGTGCCTTTGTGCTGGATCCCATGTGTGGGCTGGGAACAATACTGCTGGAAGCTGCCAAAGAGTGGCCTGTAAGTGTCCCAGTAACAACAGGCAGGACCTTTGCAAGGAGGCTTGTAGTTGCATTGAATAAAATCTGTATCACAGTTACACCAAAGTCATTCCTGTAAACCAAACTGATCTTTTCATACAGTTGTAAAGTGATCTAGTGCAAATGTTCCTCCACAGGAATGTAAATCCAAAGTCCTGCATATTTGTGCAGGCAGGTGTTGGGAGTCCTGGATTTATACCTCAGGGTTTGTGTGAGCCTTTAAAACTGCCTGGGCTTATTCTAGGATCAAAGGTGGCAATCTGAACATATTAGACAGACAGTTGTCAGTATTAGAGGTAGCAGTATGGCTGTTAGTAGCTAGCTGGGGTCTTGCTGTTAAGGCATAGCCTCAGTATTTCTGTAAGTTACAAGTATTTTGAGCGTATCAGAGTATGGAAGGAGCATAGGTAGCACATGCTTCCCCTGCTCCTCTGTCCTCTGGGTCTCTGTGATGGTAGTAGATCTCTCAGCAAGGGCTTTGTGTTGGAAGAGCTGTACAACAGGGCAGTTCCTGAGAAGGGGTTATAAAATAAATACACCTGTTTGTCAACAAAATGACTTTTCTCTTTTTCTCTGAGCAGGAAGCCTGTTACTGGGGTGCTGATATAAGTGATTCACAGTTAGAGGGTGCCAATGTGAATATTAGGACTGCAGGCCTGATGGATAAGATTGAATTACTTAAAGCTTCTGTGAAAGGTATGTGTGTTGTATGTGAAAGGCCTTCCAAGTGAGGCATTTGGAGTGGTTTTAGTGATTCTGGAATTGCGCAGGTAATGGAGGTTCTCTTGAGGTGATGTGAAGAAGAGCTAACATTCAGCAATGTGAGTAGTAACTCCATAGTGCTAGTGAATGGGTAACTATTTGTTCCCCCCCTTCTCGCCCTGGGAACTTCGGTAAGAATAAACTCAAGAGAAGACAATGAAAATAATAATTTTCAGACATGGGCAGTAGTTTTCTGTCATAATGGTAAATTTCTGAATACCACAGAGACTGCATACATGTGAGAAAGTTTTTTTTGTCTAATGGGAACACAGTAAGGACAAATCCAGATAAACGTGGCTTGTAACCTACAGATGAGTAGTAGGGAGCACTCATTAAGCTCAGTGTTGAATTGTTGATGTTTTGCATTAAGAGTATTTTAAATGACAATGCCTTTCTTCTGGAACTGGGACTCTGCTTGCTCTCAGCTCATGAGCTAGTCTGGGGAGAAGGTAATAAGTTTCTGACCTTATTTGGACCTCAGGGCCTGAATCTAAGTTAGTCCTGTATGAAATCCAGGATTGTATGAATCCTGTATGAGAGACGGGAGCTGGGTGGTTTTCCCTGTGTGAGGGTGATGAAATACACGTATTTTTTTACCTGGCAATATTTATTTTTTACCAGAAGTGCAAGAAACATTATTTATTATTAACAAGAACCCAAAGCTGGGTCAGATTGCTCAGGGCCTTGTCCAGTCGAGTTTTGAGCATCCTGAAGGATGGAGAGCCCATAGTCTCATCCTTTTACATGCAGGCTATGCTCTGACCAGTACAGCCTGTGTGTGGCTGGCCTCCATCACCACAAGGGTGCAGTGCTGCATCGTGGTCAAGAGAACCGACTGTTCCCAGGATGCAGAAACTCGGGGGGGATACTTTATAGACCCTAAGTCCAATAGAATCCAAGTGATTCTGGCTGTAACCGGATTCTTGGGGGAATAAAAAGGGTATGGATGGAAATCTAACACGTGGTTCCTTGTTATTCATACGTATGTATCTGAACATCTGCACTAAGTAAAGTGTTTGCAAGCTTAACTCTTTTTTTTGCATTTGGTTTGTAAAGATGCACAGGTGTGTTGAGAAGCAGCAGTTAGTTTGGAACCATGCCATCCTTGTGTTACACTCCTGCATTTACTTTGGCTTTGTAAGTGTAGTTTGTGAGGATAAGTACAGAAGGAACTGTGAGTCTGGGTCCATAATTCGCATAAGAGCTGGCAGACAGCTGGGTAAGGTGGATGGGGGCGTAGATGCTGCTCATTGTTCACATAGTCAGATGTAAAGACCCGCCTTTGTTCTTCAGCATTGCCATTGCCTTCAGAAAGCTTCGACGCTGTGATTTCAGATATTCCATTTGGAAAGAAGTTCAAGATCACACAAGACATACAAGTCCTACCAGATATTCTCCAGGAAATGGAGAGGTATGTATGGCCTTTGATATGCTTGGAGTTTGTGTAAGTGTCTTGATGGTTTGCAATTTTAAGTGTTCATTCAGTTTCATGTTTGCTCTACTCCAAACAGCCTCCAGCTCTGTAATTGATCCTGGGCAGGTTGTGAAGGTCTGAGTCCTTTTCTTGTCTCTTGGAGGCTGTTGTGGCTTGTGTTGCAAGCTGTGGAAGTGCTGATGGCAGCGCAAGCTGACAAGGGATGAGCACGTGGTATGAGCCACACTCACAAATGTCCTTTACAAGGCATAAAGGAGAAGGAGAAGAGAATCACCATGACCAGGCAAATAAAGCAATAGTCCTTTCCTGGAGGTTGGCTTGTATAAAATGACAGGTTTTCCTTTTGGGTTGACAACCAAGGTTTTACCAGTCTGCATTGGCAAGAAGGATCTCAGACCAGAAAATGGTGGTGTGCATTTTCCTTTCTGTTATCATGTACCAGAATATCCAGGTAGCCACCTGGTCTACTTTTAGATGCCTCTGTTCATCCCTCACCCTGTCATTTTGTGGCAGAGTTGAACCAAGTTAACCGTGGGCTGCTTTTAACAGGCAGTTCCATCTATCTGCCTCTTTATTTCTTGGCTGAAAACAAGACCTTTCTGTAGGGCTGGTCTTCTTGCCCAGTGCCAGAATGTGGTGGGAAGATGGTGAGGAAGGTGAGGTAGCTTCATAGAATGGCAGGGCAATCTTACATAGTCTTGTGCTGACCACCCCTCCCTTTGGCCGTGCTTGTCTTCTGGTCTCATTGCTCTGTTGGGCCATCCTAACCAAAGTATTTCCTTGGGAAGGGAAGGTGAGGAAGGGACCATTCTCATGAGAGCTCCATCAGCAAGACTGTTTAATGCACTTGCTGTGAACAGAGCCAGGATAGTCTTTCCCCACCTGCCCTCTCTCAAAACCAAATGTAATGCTTGCTTACATACTGGGAAAAATGGATTACAATCAATGGTTAGTATTAATCTGCTTTCTGGACAGGGTCCAGTTCTCCAGTCTGGGAGGAGTCATGAAGGTAGGGATTTAAATGCCATTTTGAGATGCAGGTTACTGAGTTGAGCCATGACTCTTAACATGCTTAGGTGTTCTGTCAAGTGCAGCTAACATCTGAGGTGTGAGCAGTATTGAGTTCTGCCCAGATGAATGAAGGCGAGGCAGGATAACACCTAACCTCTATTCTTCCTGCAATTGCCAGGCTACTTCGTGTTGGAGGGGCTATTGTATTGCTGCTGAGCCACGATCTCCACAGACGCATGGATGACATTAGCAAGTGTGCTGAACATGACTCTCCTGATGCCATTTCTGATGGCACAAGTGAAACCACTGCTGCAAAAGCCGTGCATGCTGATGGAAATTCTTCCTCCCTGGTGAATGGTGTAGAAGAATCCTTTCTCAGCAGCAAACAGACATGTTTTGGATCTCTGGTTCTAGAAGGTGCCTATGGGGTTAGTCTTGGAAAGACAGATGCTTTCATATACAAATACAAGAAGATCTCTACGGCTGGGAAGCAGTAGCTTTCTTGCATTGTGCCTATGTGAACTTGACCCCTTGTACACTTGAAAAGCACCATGGCGTTGATCTGCTGGAACCCTGCTAATCCAAACAAACTCTTGCATTTGTTAGCTCACCTCACTGCCTGTGGATGTCCTGTGGTGCTGCGTTTCCTTCTGTTTTTTAGGAGAGGTGGAAGATGCCTACTAGTGTTTCAACTGTTTTTACTGTAAAATATTATAATGAGATGAGAGGCCTGAAATCATTGTTTAGGCAAAGATTCTTGGTATTGGGAGGACTTTCTTTGGGAGAGAAAGTCTTCATTTGCAGAACTGGAAAAAAAGTTGAGATATTAAATATAAATGGATTTTCAACAGTATTCAATATATTTTTAGGGAGCACATCTTGTCTGAAGAAGCGTCCAGCTCTTTTTGAGGGCCAGATGTATGTTTTACCTTGCAGTCTTGTATTTTGTTTTAAAGCTCATTTCTGATGAGTTTGAAAGGTCTCTGTTGAGATCTCTTAGTGGAAAAGGAACTATTTTTTGTATTAATTCTCTCTGTTAATTTTGTATTTGTTGCAGCATTTGCACGTGTCTAATTGGTGTGCTGTAGCTTTTTAGAGCGGAGAGGCTTCTTTCTATCAAAAAGAATGTTTTTCCTCACTTGATAACGTTAGTGCAAGGGCACAGTGTTGAAGATGGAAAAACTTGCCAAGTGGCTGAACAATTAGAAGTGACTTCTGCCTGCAAAGAAGCATGTGGAAAAATTCTCCTAAAGAGAAAGGTATTAGCAGTCCTTTTAGGTCATGTATCTATAGGGGGGAAATAGTCTAATTCAAAGCTTTGCATGTCTGCTGAGCTGACAGAGAAGTATTTTTGTAGAGAATGATTGCAGATTGCTTTCAGTTGCTATCTTGGACAGTCATTTGCAACTTGGCAAGCTGGGATGGATTTGTGCATTGTATTCCTCTGCAATGATTAGTATGGAGATAACAATTAGCAGTTTGTCTGGGCTGGTTTGGGCTTTTTTCCTTTTCTTATGTTTGTTGTGTGTAGCCTGTTGGAAGCATTACTGTCTCCGTGTGTTTTCCAGAGCAGAGCTTCTACTCTGGAGATTGTAGAATTTGAAGTAAAAACCTGTGGTGTGGACTGTCAGGCTGCGTGGGGAGTTTATAGCAGTCTTCCAGTATCAGAAGGGTTCCTATAAGGATTCTGGGGAGGGACTCTTCATTAGGGACTGTAGTGACAGGACAAGGGGTAATGGATTCAAACTTAAACAGGGGAAGTTTAGATTGGATATAAGGAAGAAATTCTTTACTGTAAGGGTGGTGAGGCACTGGA
>JANRGW010002208.1:8142-22195 GCA_024733675.1 Psilopsiagon aymara | reverse complement strand
CTTCAGATATTGGAAGGCTGCTATGAGGTCTCCACGCAGCCTTCTCTTCTCCAGGCTCAACAGCCCCAACTTTCTCAATCCTATCTTCATACGAGAGGTGCTCCAGTCCCATGATCATCCTTGTGACCCTCCTCTGGACTTGTTCCAATAGCTACTTGTCCTTTTTATGCTGAGCACACCAGAACTGCACACAATACTCCAAGTGAGCTCTCACAAGAGCAGAGTAGAGGGGCAGGATCACCTCCCTCCACCTGCTGGTCACGCCCCTTTCGATGCAGCCCAGGACACAGTTGGCTTTCTGGGCTGCGAGCACACACTGCAGCCGGCTCATGTTCATTTTTTCATCAATCAACACCCCCAAGTCCTTCTCCTTGGGCTGCTCTCAATCTCTTCCCAACTTGTAGCTGTACCTGGGATTGCTCTGACCCCGGTGTAGGACCTTGCACTTGTCATGGTTAAACTTCTTCAGGTTGGCATCAGCCCACCTCACAAGCATGTCAAGATCCCTCTGGATTGCTTCCCTTCCTTCCAGCGTATCAACTGAACCACCCAGGTTGGTGTCATTGGCAAACTTGCTGAGTGCGCACTCAATCCCACTGTCCATGTCACCAACAAAGATGTTGAACAAGACAGGCCCCAGCACCCATCCCTGAGGGACACCACTCATTACACCATTTGTGAGAAATACCTTTTATTCTATCTAAAAAATACTATCCACAGATCCCTCTTTTATCTACTTAAAACTAAGTGTAACCCAGAAGATTGCAGATAACCTATGGATTCCAGCATCACTGTTCACACACTCTTTAGACAAATCATGCCATCATTCATCAAATCATGTGTGCATAGGTCCCAAGTTTGTCTTAGTGAATGGGGCAGTACTGAGATAGCACTTTGTCAGCTGCTGCCTGGGGAGCCTGCACCATGGTCCTCTGCTGCATAACATGGACCTGACAAGGCTGCCTGCCTTCCTATGCTCTAAATCATTACTTGTGGACTGAAATAAAAAAGTCGTGTGAAGCACATGAAAACATTGAGGTGAAATATCAGTTTTGTGATGATCTACACACACAGACTGTGTCCGAAAGCAAGAAACCTACTTAGCAAAAGTGGACTGAAATATTTGATTAACCAAAAGGAAAAAGAAACATGTTAAGATTTGGATGCCAGAATAAGAAAAGCAAAAGGCTTGTGGCATCATGGTTGGGAAACACCACCTGCGCTAACATAATTCTCCTGGAGTATACTTGGTTAAATTACAAGGAATAAAATAATCCATAATACTATAAATGAAGAAACACAAGGTATTTTAGGTCAAGCAGTTTAGGATGCTGAAACATACCAGAAGTAAACAGTGTAACTACTTACATTTAGATATATGCTTCTAAATAATATACCTATATAAAAATACTACAACAAAATCTAAAAAGCTTTTAAATTCAGTGTTCCCACTATACTTATGCAAGCTGGACTAAGATAAGTTCTTTTACTCACAAATGAATCATCCACACAAATGCTGGTGCTGTTTGTTCCATCCCCATATGCTCCAGAATACTATTTTGTCCTACTTTTGTGTGTATACAAAATTAGAATTGCAAGTTACATCAATTTTAATCTTTAAATTGGTTTTATTTACAACCTCTAAAGTTTCCTGATTATTTCTAGTAACATTTGCATCAATGTTTGCTTAAATTATTCATGACATTTCAGTTAAATCATTGGGTGCTTCAAAGTAAAACTCAAAGTAACTTTTCTTTCCTGAGAACAAAGATATATTTTCCTTGCTCTCAAGCACAAATTCATAGGAAGATGAAAGAAATGCCAAGAATTGTTAATAGACAAATTCTGGGAGCAAATTATAAACAGAAATATAAAAATATTCCCAGTTGAAATAAAAAACTCTATAAAAATGCCTCCAAACACCAATTAAGTCTATCCAATTAGGATAATATTTATCTAGGTCAGGACTCAAAAATTTTTTGCTGTTTAAGTAGCCTCAGAATTAAAAGTCCTCCCTGTGTGAGACATGTGACTGGGGAAAGTTACACTGCCATAAAACAGACCCAGAGCTGCTTAGAGACCCACTGGTTGATGCAAAGCATCTGCTGGTGCCAGATGGAGCCCATCCCTGACACACCAAGGGATGGATGCTGTTTTGGGCTGTGGCCTTGTCCTTGTCTCCTCCAGCCTGGGGGGATTCAGGCCTGGGGCATCCAGGGCGATTCAACCAAGCAGGAGATAGGACAAGCACAGGGACTGCAACCTCTTCATGTCCCTACTGTCCTCCTCTCCTACACCAGATAAGCACACTCTTTTCCTTCAACAAATGTAAAGCAAATAAAACTACATAAAGAACATCATAGGATTTGCATACATTACTGTTTTGTTAAAGATGAGAAAATGGAACTGTAAATCTTTACCCTTAAACTACTAGAAAACGTAAAACATGATTCAGAACCCCATGGATTTAATTCACCACAATCTTATTTTCCTGTTCTGATATTGAGACAAACATATTTGCATACTTCAATGGAAGAGCAGGACACTATGAAACTTTTCATTCAAAGCCTTCAGTTAATACTCTCAGTGAAAAGGTTTTCTTTTCCTAAGTAAGTTTAATGACAATTTTTAGTGAATGTAAGCACTGATATTTATGAATGAAATGCAACTTCACAGTAAATAAATCAACTATTAAATCAGTTCAATTTTATGCTATGAAATTCATGGTAACATTTTTTTTTTTTCATAGGGACTGAGGTGAACTATTCCTAAAAAAATCCTTCAAAACAAACCAAAAAACAATACAAGGAAAATACAAACTATTTTTCACAGTACTTTAGCTTCCTCAGAAGGTTTCCCCAGGCACACAATTAAACACATTTATGTTTTCATAACACACTTATGATTTCATACCATACCCATGAGAAATGGGAAGTTTTGTATGGCTTTGAATCACAACCAAATGGAAGTGTGTAAAAAGCTGCCACTATTTGCCTGAAATGCCACATGGTGACAACAGAGGTCAATTCTGTTATGCAAGTGTTAAAGAGGTCATGACCACTCATTGAAATTGGTGGTTTCTTCTTTCACCAGGAGAAAACAGAAAAATGTTAAAAAGAAGTTTGGACTGAACAGTCTTCCTTGAAGAATGATTTCATTGAAGGGTAGAAAAAAAGGCAGCACTAAACTATTTTTCCTTATCAACATCTTTTTTATTAGAATGCTAAGCATCAGTGTGGGCACAAGGCATTCTAGCTACAGCTCTGATAAAAGGCCCCTGTAGCAGATCCAAAATAGGTTCAGCCAAAGTCTACAGCAGTTCTGCAAGAGGAGAGTTTAAGTGAAGAAAACAAGGCAAAGGATTGCAGCAAGACATTTTTGGTTTTCCAATTCCTGCTTGCTGTCTTTAAGCTTACCAAGCAAAGAGAAGAATTATCATGGAGGGAATATTACTTTTAGTGATATTTCCATTAGCCAAACTGTGAATGATGTTGTCATCATCTACCTCATCGACAAGAGTGGATGAAAGCCTCAGAAATAAAATTCACATTTTAAAATCTACAAATATTTATTTTCTTTAGGGCAATGGAAACAAGGAAGAGATGCAATGAAAATGCATGTTAAACTTGTTAAAACTGTTCAAGCTTAAAGAGAGATTTAATCTTGGCAGATGCACATAAAATCTTAAAAAATAACTATTATTCTATGCTAAAGATCTTGAAGAAATGGTCTGAAGAAAGAGAGACATCTGCTAAGCATTATCTGAATAGAAATAAATGTCTAATGATGTAAAGCAAAGGCGACAGATGGTCCACACTTCACAAGCCAGCCTGAGATGTGGAATGAGCTCAACCAGTTCTTCAGGCCTAGATTGGTGGAATGGCACAGTAGGAAGATATCTGCAGTCACTTGAAATGTTTTGGTAATATTTTCTGTATTAATCTCTTCCATTTTCTCATAGTAGTGTCTATCATCCTAACACTTTTATTTGATCCCAAAATGGTTAGTAGATACCAAAGAAACATTAAAAGGCTACAATATAGCCAAAGGAAGAAGGTGAGATGGGGAACTAGTTTCATTCTTAAACTACATATCATGAGGGTGAAAACGGCTTACATAGACAAACTAGAAATTAGAAATTCGTAAGTGGGAAAAATAAAGTTTGGAATTTAAAACAGAGAGTAGGAGATTTTATAAAGCCATATATTAATAATTCTTTATTAAGATGCTCTTTAAGGATACTGCTTCAATCTTAAAGATCAGGAAATTAAAATCTACTTGAATAAGCATGCTCTTGTAGCTGCGTTAGAGACTTGCTCACAAGGTGACATATAGCTTCAGAGATAAAAACTGACAACCTAGTTAAATTTTATTAAGGCAGCCACATTCTTTAGATACGATCACACCACAAGCACTGGCAATTAAAATCAGATCATTTGACCTTCATTGGGGAAAAAAATTCCCTCATCTATCTAACAAATAATTTCAAAAAATATTAAGAAATTGACACACAGATAGAAGAGTAAAGTTTATTTCTACTCCATAGCTCAAAATAACCATTATTCTTCATGGCCTTCAATTTCAGAGTCAGGAATATCTGTTAAAGTAGTTAATGGGAAAGGAAGCACTAACTGGTCTGAAAATGAAGATTTTTCTCCTGGCCTGCAAATAAGTCAGAGTTGGGCTTCAATTTTCACCAAAAAAAGTTAAAATTTATCCACATTAATATTTGGAGTATCACTTTTATTTTCCACTTTTAGCTTTTGCAGTAAATTGTGTTTGGAAATAGCACTGTGTGGCAACCAATAGAGCAGGCCCTCATAAAGAAATATTTGATTTCAGACAGAGTTCCTCACCTCTGGCTTACGTGAAAAGGGTAAAAGACTTTCAAAAGAAAGTTCTGCAAATACAGAGTTGTTATTTCAGAGATAAAACTATAACACATCTTATAAGAATTTCTTTTGAAAGAGCTACACTAAGTGGAATATTATTCTGGAAATATGCAGTACTGTTAGCACTGCTCTTTGATATGCAGGTAGACTAGAGGCCTCACAGTCACTCATACTGATCAAGCTTTAGAGATACACGATGTATGACTAGTTCTCTTTTCCTCTCTAATGTTTTAGTATCTCTCTTCTTTCTGCTGCACTAAAAGGGCTGCATTAGAAAACTGAGAAACCATTTCTTTTGTTGTCAAGATAAATACTGACCAAATCAGCAATACAAAGGTCCTGGGTTTTCAGACATCTGAATGTGACTCCAGTTGTACTGCATCACTGCATTGCCCTCTGTGAACATACATATGAGGATGCATCTTCTTTTCATTTCTCAAAATAACTCACTATGCATTTGAGACAATCTGTATTATTGACGTCAACATTTCAGGGGGATTTTAAGGATGCTTTCCAGTGAAAAAGCAGAGTACTGAACAGCAGCAGCAAATGACCATTGTACGCAGGTATATGTGTTTGCATACTGCTAGCTGTCAAGAAAGCTGATCTGGCATCAAAGCATTCCCAGACAGTTCTGGATGAAAACAAACAAACAAACCTATTACTCCTTCATTGCAGCCTTTCTCCAGTTACAATTAAATAAATAAACACAGCAGGAGTGAGTTAATGGCTGTTTATCTGAAGCAAGGGAGAAGGAAAAAAGAAAAATAGAAAAAGAAAAAAAAGAAAAAAGAGCTTCCCCCTCATGATTCATATTCTTGGCTTTCCAAGCTTGGCTCTGCTTCTGATGACATATGATGTGGCTGTAAATAGCAGTCCTTGATATCAAGACAGGTCCATATCAGCTCTATTTAATAACGCAGAACGTGTAGTTACTTTCTGTCTCTCTGATTTGTACATTTTCTCCCTCCCCAACGAGCTCTTTTGGTGTGATGATTTCTTTACCTGGAATAACTCCAGAGCAGTCACCTACCATTTATGCAGTATCTGGTTCTGAGCTGGCCCAAGGTGGTTCAGTGGTAGGACTGAGAATCGCCACCATGCTCAAATAACTCTGGTCTAATTAATTAGGGACTTTGGGGCACAAAAGGGATGCTTTACTTTTAACATTTTTATTGAAACATCTGCCCTCTCGGATAGTTGTCTTAGAGAAAATCCTGGACTAACAGTACCCTTTCAGCTGCCAGAACTGACATTTCAACTTCCCTTCTACTCTGCAAAGTGAATATCTCATTAGGGACTGCTGAGGGTCTGTTCATGTGCCATGGATTTGAGGGAATTTTCACTGTGCTTGCTGTGATAAAACATTTGACAGTGCTAAGGCACACTGAAGTTATGACTGAAATAAGGGTGCTCAGCAAAATTGTTAGAATCCTTAAAAAGCAGCTTGTGTAATGCTTCTGAAACAAACTTGTGACTATGGTGAGACAGATGAAAACCAAAATAAAGAGCAGTTGTGTGAATCATAAACAATGAAACCTGAGAGAGATGCACCTCCCCAGGTAGTTGCAAGCCTGTGATATGTACCTTTATTCTTCAGGTAAATAAATAACAATGGCCTCATTGATTTACTGTCATTAAGGCATTATCTTTGACCACGCGATAAAATACACAGGAGAAAAACCTATTTTTCCCAATAAAAAAAAAAAGGCTAATCCTAAAGTTTCTGAAATAGGTACAAGGCTGAAAGTCCTCTAGAAACACTTAAGTGCTGTTCTGATGCACTCACCTGCCACACACCCAGTAAAGAAAGAGAAGTATATTGAGTTGTAGCGTGGCTAAACCTGTAAGCAAGGAGAACTGAAACTTAATCAAGTTATTTGATACTGATTTTCCTTTACCATTTTGACAAGAGTAATGGTCAGCCTATGCAGATTATATATTTTGAATTGTATTTCAAAATGTTGTCATATGCTTTACTTGTAGTATTAAATTTTAGACAAAGAAAAGATGGAAGAGGTTCAGAGTGGTACCAGCAGCCTGCTTCTTCTCAAAGAGTGTTTAAAATGTCCAGCTTCACACAGAAAAAGGGAAGAGGTATCCTTTGTTGTCTTTACTTCAGGCAAGAGAAGTTACAGATGGTATGTGCTGCTGACTTACTCCACTTGCAGACTTTACAGAACTCAAAGCAAATAAAGCCACAAAGTCCAAAGTTTAAACAGAAGTAGAGGATATTTTTCAATACAGCTAAAACAAATTTTAAAAGTTTAAGTATTTCCAATACAATTAATACAGGGTCACAACTTTCTTCTGTTCTGCTGCATCATACCAGTAATTGCTTCAATCAGTTGGTGGTATGTTCAAGATGTCTTTCCGAGTAGTTGGTTTGAGACTTCTTTGATGGTGCTCATTATCCCTGACAGATGGGACAGATGGCTGTAACACCAGAAAGATAATTTTTTTATGCCACTGTTGCATAGGAAGGCCAAGAATGCTGAGGACAGTAGGCATAATCAAGTTGCCAAACAAAGATTTTAAAAGACCACTGTTAGTAGAAAAAAAAGTTTTTTGCAACTGAGAGACTGAACATATGATTGCTTTATCTGACACACAACAGATTTATTAACTAGGAAATACTAAGCCTCATAAAAGGCTAAATCTTCAAAGAATGTTTGCTGGTGTCTGTCACTAAGCAAATATAATCTACAAATTCTTTCAAGCTTCAATTGCAGGGACAAAATCCGCTGTTACAATTACAAGTCAAAGATATTAAAACACAGTATCCACTTCATGGACAAATACCTATGCAAAATGCTCACACTTGTAGTTGCTGATGATCGAGCTGTTCCCAGGGGTGAGATAATAACTAGGAAGAAACAGGGACTTGCAGACTCAGCAAAAATGGGGAAGCATATGTACCAAAAATCAGTTACATAATCACATATCTTTTTACTGGGAAGCGAGGAACAAACAGGTCAACGTGGTTTAGCATCTAACCACCTCCCTCAGGACACAATGAGCAAGGCATCAGTGGCAATGCAACCTCTTCTGTGCAGTGGAGCACTAACTTTGGCATATGGCTAAAATACTGCAAGCATTTGTATCTTAAAAGTTCAAGAGAAGATCTGCTTTTATATGAGGCCATTTCTGCATTGCACCAAGTTCCCTTTAAGAGGCTATAAAGACAGTGATTTCTTAATTTGAGAATACTCCCAGAGCACGGGGTCCCTGGAAGATAAAGTGCCAATATATCCAGCTCTGTGCTGCTACACTTGAAAAGTCTGCAAAAAAAAGAATAGTCAAGGAGGTACTGGCATAACAGAAGTTCTTGGGGCTTCTATTTGCAGTAAAAACTTTGATGCTGTAATTCAGTTTAGGTCTTTGTGAAGCTGGTTTACTAGACGTCTACATACAAATATTTGATTCCTTTTTGATTTACGAGTATTGGAATGTCCTTTGTTGGTGTGTAAATGAGAGAAGGGCTACAGATCTTTTCACCTATTATTTATAGGTTATAATGACTTTTCAGATAGAATATATCCATATTTTAAAGCAGTGTCATTCATAGGCACTGCCAGTCATTTTAGCTCTGATGTGTCCATTTCAAATAAGAACAAAATTGGCAGGGTGAACTCATTGTTACATACCATTTCTCAGAAGACATATAAATCAATTGGAATTCACTTTCACAGCAAAACTAAAGGAGGAAAATTACACAAGCTCAAGTTCTGTTATTGTACCAATGAAACTGAAATTTAATTCCTTTTCCAATAACTTGCCAGAAGAGACTTCAATCTCTTGATGTAAAATTCTTATTGAGATTATGTTCCCAATGCCTGAACTGACAAGATCTACCCAAGTTAACCATCCTGTTATGCTAAAAAGCTTTTCTGTTATCAAAACACTTATTTTAATCCAAGCAAGGGCACACTTCGTTACTGAATAAAAACTATTTTTAACATCCACAATACTTGCATCACACTGCTTTGTTGATGTAATGAAAAAAAAACAACCTCCAAAATAAACTTCTCCACCATCCTTTTTAATGCCTACTTATTGAACACTAAACATACTTATTTGTTCATCACATCCACAAAAATTAATAACAAGAAAGCTTTTGTGCCTCTTCTTCATTGTTCTAAACGCTGTGTTAACAACATGGGGTGCAAAACAAATAGAGCAATTACCCTTTTCTCTGTCTGTCTCTCTTCTGGCCACAGAAAACATTCATTAACAAACTGAAGCTTTTAAACACAAAACAGTGACCTTCTCTTGCCCTCCAACTCCAGGAGATGCAGAGATTTCATCTCACCTTCCTCAGTCACAAAAATACTTCCTTACAAGGTGTTTACAGCCAAGCCTTCCTTGCACTGCTTTTCCCATGAAGCACAATTGAACTTTCCCATCACCTCCTATAAAGCTGGGAGTAAGTAGAAGTTTGGCTTTATCTAATTACTGAATAAGTGGGAACATGAGCTACATTTCCCAAACAGGAAATCATTAATTTAACAATATTTAATGTTACTGAAGTTATTTCAGTTAAACTTATGTATTCAAGCTCCTGTGAAGCACTCCTGATCTCTGCACACTTTTCACCATCTAGTCTATGCTCCTTGCAAATAAGGAACCAAAACATAAAACTTGGTTATTTAAGAATAACTAACATGTCTAGTTTCATGTTCCTTCCAAAATATACAAGTGAATGTATAAACCCAAAAACTGCTTCAGAGATGTTTGAAAATGGTATCGACACTTGAATACTGAAGAAGAGGAACGTTAACATTCAAAGAATGTTAAAATCTAGGAATTCAATGAAGGTCAACCCCTAGTTCAAAGTATTAAATGTAAGAAAAAAAGTTTACTTAGCACTGTTTGAAATAGAGACATCTGAGAGTTAGAAAATCAGACGAAATACACATCTCTAAATGCAAATCATCAAAACCCGCCAATCTGCAAACCTATTTGTGCTGACACATTTTTGCTTCATATGAACTTACGAAAAGGAGGACTGAAAAGCAAATTTATGAAACATACATACTTCTCTATGCTAAAAATGTAAATCAGTTTTTAAGAGTTTGGAGGTGAATATATCTGAACAAATAAAATATTATTACTACTTTATGAAGAGGTAAGAAATGCATCAGAATTGTGGGCTCCACTTCACACCTGTTTTAGTGACATTAGTAAATATTATTGTTGGTTTACTATTGTTACAATTCCTCTACAATTGTTCAAAATCAAAAGTGAAGATTATCCTAGCTGCTTTGCTAGCAATTAGAAATGGTTTAGGCCAATTTGGTAATTCTTACAGCTGTCAGCTTACATGCCAAACAGTTGCATTCTCTAGTTACTTGTACTCCACAAAACCATTAGACTGGAGTTGACAAAAAGGTAGCATAACTCATCCACCCATTCCACCCTGACATTACATGTTTCAGCACCCCAGTTACATCCCAGCTTGGCTCTTCCTTCTTACCCATGTGGAACAAATCCTGCCCTCCAGCCATGTAGCTCATCTGACAGGGCTGTTCCTTTTTGCCATGGTTCAGTGTCAGAGTGACAGCGAGGCCAACAACTAAGACACATTAGTTTTCAAGAAATCATCCTGCAGGCTCGAAAGGTCAAGCATTCAGCAACACATAGTCATGAAGTAACAATATTAAAATAATTCAACTCTGCCTTACTGCATCTCAACTAGCATCAAATCTACAAAGGATTATTCCAACTTCCAATGGATAGAGTCAGGCAAATGCATTTTGATTATATACAAGAATTGGTAATTCTAGCATTATCAGCTTTGCAGCTTTTGTGCCATTTATTGATTGTATTTGTTATTTTTTAGCAGTTTATCAACCGCTTCTTAATCGCCATGTACCTAAACTACACTGTCAGGAAAGAAAAAAACAAAAAGCTTTAAAAAAATCACTGTAATCTCTTCCAGTTTACCCGGTGGCAGAGTTAACTGGTTATTGAAATTCATTACCAAATCCACAGATTTTTGAGGTAGGCTGACTGCACCTCACATATTTTATTATCTATTCCTCAATTATAAACATCCATGTCTTGCTAAATATTCCATGGAATAAAGGATTTCCACTGAACAACTGGACAAATTAAGGCACTTTATTACAAACTTGTTTGAAACAACATCCTCCTAAATGTAAAAAAAAAAAATAAAAAGCTGTTAAGCCTTAGTAAATATATCTGCTATGAGCGACAACATGCTTTTAACATTGCTTATTTCTACTATTCTAAAAGAGTAAACAGCTGTAAGAAACTTAGCTACTGTAGCAACTGGTGAAGTTTATATAAAACAAAAAACTCTTCAAACCAAACCAACCAACCACCGTTGAAAGAAGTTGCTGTTTCCACAAACATCAGGTTTCTATTGAACTTAAACATATTTTTAAAAGACTGTCCCTTCACTCTTTAAATTAATTAGCATACATTTGTAAGACAGGTTACTATAACATTGTTAAGTTTCTAATGTAGCCCTTGTGTGTAAAAAAGAATTGAGGGTTTGGGGGGGCTTATTCCATTATCTATTTAATTTATGAAAATAATAGCCTCTGAAGTGACACAGTAGATAAGGTCTATTTATAGCAATCACAAACTTCGAGGAATTGACTTAAATTCTAGATAGATGCTACACATTTACTGACAAACATTTGACTTAGACTCAAAGTACTGGCAGGATTTCATACTGTTGATCTCAAATTCTTAAATTCCTAGTGGTTAATGGGTTTGAGAGATTATAAACCTTGCAGATAAATGCCTAGTTAAAGAACCTATAGAAAAATATTATCAATAGAGGCTCACACAAGAAAAAGAAGATAGCAAAAACCTGAATGCAACTTCATGTATGATCAAAGTGTCCATGCTATCATACAATCCTTCACATTTGTTCAGTGGGAAAAAAGCTTGTAGCAGACTGCTGAAGTAAATAAGATTTGCTTGATTATGCGTTTTGTGGAAAATGTATGCTATCTTAGCAAAGGTTTATGACAGATTTTCATCCCTCTGTCCCTCAAATCAAAGCTTTGATTTTGTATCTGTCTGTGGAAGAAGCGAAATCAATTTTCAATTATATACTCTTAAAAAAAAAAAGAAAAAAAAAGATAAAAATTCATTTCTCTTCAGAGGATGAGCCCAAGGTCTAAGAAAAGTTCAAATCCTTATTTCTCAAAGGATATAATTTAGGTAGTATCCTCTATCAATATCCAGTGAAATCCAAAATCAATTTCTTATGTACTAGATATGCAAGACAGCTGAAGAAACTAGCCATGCAATCTCAAGATATTATTTTTGACATTGACTATATTATTCATTTTGAGCCAGATTTTCACACTAATTTTGATTCTTCCCATTAGAAGGGGCTTATAACCAAATCACTAAGAAAGCAATTACACCTACGATACACTGGCATTGCATTTTAAAATCACTTATATTGAAAACTTTGTGTTAAGGAAGACAATACTTCGCTATATTTATGCTCTTTCAAGTATTACTGCTCAAGAAAATACTACCCTATGTCAAGCTGTTACAACAAATTCCTCTTAGGTTATCAAGAGCAATGCAGTTTTCAGACAGGAGTGTTCATAAAGGTTTTTATCTAACAGTGACATTCTGCAAGTCCTTTTGTTCATTAAAATGGATTACAGAAGTTCCATTTTCAATATAACTGGACATCAGAAACAATATTCCAAAGCATGCTCTCTGACTACAGTGATGTACACAAATCTGAGGCAATCCACTTACAAAAGTCCTGTCAGATTCTTTTATATTTATTTCCGTGAGGTAAGACTCTACAAATGTCATGTTTAGTCCTATCAGACACACTTTAAATGAAAAGTCTCTCAAATATTTTCATCTCTTTCATGAGGATATTTTCAATGATTCAGAAGATTAAAAAAAATATGTTTAATGATAGTATTACATTAAAAGCTTTCCACGGAAGTTAGAAGAGTCTTATTTCATCCCTTTACTGATGCCTACTTTCAAAAGAAATAAGGGAAAGAAAATGATATGGAAGAGGTACATTCAATGTTTAGCAGGATTCAAAACGCAATAAAATATTAACTGTGGTTTTGCTTTGACAACTCAAAGAGACACAACGGGTAGATATCCTCTGGGCTGTGGAAATGCCACAGGATATGATCAGAATTTCCAGTATAACTTTGGAGATCTTCCATGTCAACAAAGAACCATTAAGTAATGATCTTAAGTAATAATCTCTCTTTTAATAATCTCTCTTTTCCTATAAGACGAAAACATTTTACAATATTTTGGCCTGATGAAGGTACACAAATCCTATATCTAAATTTAAATGTTTACCTCAAGTTTTGCAACAATCTTAAAATCTGTGTGTTCCGGTGTGGATATGCATCTTGCCAACAGTGGATTCCCCATGAGCCAGGCTTACGACTCAGGCCTCTATGACAACATAGGCCTGCACAAGGACATTCAAGGTCACCCTGAGCACCAACTAAAGGAGGAAGTTTTGCCTGTGTAAACAAGATAAGAGGATGTTTCTGTTTGGGAGCAGGACCTAGGCTGTCTGACGTAAATGAGAGAGCCCAATCAGTATCTGCAAAGAGGCGCGTGGACAGTGCATGCAACCAATCATATAATGCGTGATCGCATGTAAGGAAGCACATACGCTATATTAAGTCTCGCTTTGCAAGCAATAAACTGCTTCTGCCTGATTCACATTGAATCGTGTGTGGATTCCATTACTTCTTCCGGCATTTGGGTCACAGCTTCTATCACTACGGCTCTTTCATATCCCTTGATAAGTCTATCTTACATGAAAAGCAAAACAAATCTTAATCATATATCCTACATTTATGAGTTAAATACAACCATATAAATGAAATATGGAGGTAGTCTGAATCTGTATCAGCAAAGATAGAACCTATTCTCTTCATATATTTCCAGGGGCTACATATAAAGAGACTGACATTGAGCACAGAAAATCATAAAACCATAGAATAGTTAGGGTTGGAAAGGACCTTAAGATCATCCAGTTCCAGCCCCCCTGCCATGGCAGGGACACCTAACACTAAACCATATCACCCAAGGCTGTGTCCAACCTGGCCTTAAACACTGCCAGTGATGGAGCATTCACAACTTCCCTGGGCAACCCATTCCAGTGCCTCACC
>JANRGW010002205.1:13206-42458 GCA_024733675.1 Psilopsiagon aymara | reverse complement strand
TCCCCATCCCCATCCCCATCCCCATCTCCTGGTTGCGCTCAGCTTTCTGCTGTGGGACCCAAGGAGCATCCCTGCCATGAGGGTGCTTTCTCCCTGGGGACCCCATGACCAGGCTGGGGATGCACCCACCTTGGTGAGAGGCTGCAGTACCCTCAGTGAATGCTACACCGGGAAAGCAAATCCTGACCCAGGCTGGGCCGGGGGCTCAGCCCCCCCAGCACCAGCCGGGATTCCTGCGGTAGCCATGGCAACGGCCATATACATTTACATATTGCTCTCGTTAATCACAGGGACATGGGAGCAAGCGGCCTCACCGAGCTGCTCCCCCCCTGCACAAGAAGGGCTGCACCTTCCCCACCTCATACCTGCGGCCGTTCCCCTGTGTCGCCCCTTCCCCATGCCCATGGGCAGCTGCCTGTATCCAGGCACGCTGGCACCTTCAGCAGTGATGCCCCTGTACCAAATCCTGGGTGAAACCCATCAGGAGGAGAAGCACCAAACCCTTGGCTGCTCTGGATGTGTTTGTCTGACCTCTGCCCTTGGTAAAGGACCCGGAGCGGTTGGATCAGATGGAGATGTTCACACTTAATCACATCATCCCCACCTCGCTGCCAAATGTCCCCCATTCACCCACCACAGCTGCCTTTGCCCATTGGTGTTTTGTGACCAGACACAATCCCCTGGGATGGAGGATGTGAAGGTGGATGTGAACCTCCACGTTTTGCTTCAGCCAGAGCAGGCAGCAAAAGCCAGGCAGGGAGAGCACAAACCCCATGTGAGGGGGCATATAAGGTGTCCCCAGGCAGCATTGCTGCAGGGGCAGCATTCCCAGACATTCCCAGACATTCCCAGCACCCTGCAGCTCATGAGAGACAGGGTGAGGGTCCTGTTCTGCTCTTCACTTCCAAAACTAACACCCAGGCAGTGATTAAACATTGGTGTGACCCGAGGGTCCAGACCTGCATCCCCTAATGGAGCAAAGCGCAGCAGCCCCTCAGCTACCACCAGGGACCCTCCAGGATCCAATTGCCTGTCTTGAAAAGAAGAGGAAAGAATGATGGAATGGTTTGAGTTGGAAGGGACCTCAAAGCTTCTCCAGCTCCAGCCCCTGCCACGGGCAGGGACCCCTTCCACTGGAGCAGGGTGCTCCAAGCCCCTGTGTCCAACCTGGCCTTGAGCACTGCAGGGATGGGGCAGCCACAGCTCCTCTGGGCACCCTGTGCCAGCGCTCAGCACCCTCATCTCAATCTGCCTGAAGGGAGAAGCTGCCCCCAATGCCCCCAGTACCTCGGGCAGGTGCTGCAGCCCAGGTGGGTGTCACAGGGGAAAGGGCCCAAAAATGCCTTTCCATCACAATAATGAGAGCCAAGCAACTGCCGGTGAGCTCACTGGTGCTGGCAGGTGCATGTGGGTGCTGCCAGCTCCCGACACCAGTGCCAGAGCCCTCCCGTGCCAAGGGATAATGATGGAGCACAGGCACAGCGCTGCTGGCTTCCATCACTGCAGCGTGTGCCCAGGACGCTGCCTGAGCCCCGGCTGCATTCCCACTGCTCACCCATTGCCTTCAGCTGGCAGCACCTCTGCACTGCCAGGAGCTGAGGTTCTGTCCTGTGCCAGGAAAGGGAGCTCATCTGATGAGTTATAGGGAGGAGAGAAGCCATCAGAGGGGATCATTCCAACTAATCGCTCCCTTGAACCACATCACACAGAGCATCACATAGAGCATTGCACAGAGCATCACATAGAGCATTACATAGGGCATCACAGAGCATCACATAGAGCATTGCACAGAGCATTACATAGAGCATTACATAGAGCATCACAGAGCATCACATAGAGCATCGCATAGAGCATTACATAGAGCATTACATAGGGCATCACATAGAGCATCACATAGAGCATCACACAGAGCATCACACAGAGCATCACACAGAGCATCACCTAGGGCATCACATAGAGCATTGCACAGAGCCATGTCTGCAGCCGCAAGCCTGGCTGGCTCTCACAGCAAGGTGCAGGGACACCATCTCCTCTGCTGCTGCCTTCCTTCTTCCCCAGTTCATGGCTGGCACCATGGCATTGCCTGCAGCGTGGCCATGGCTCCCCATGCAGGCAGGCATAGCACGTCCCGCTGGCTATTTGCACTGTCTCCCTGCACTGTCCCACAGGGATATGAGCCACTGTGCTCACAGTGCGGCTGCCCCAGGGCTTCCTTCTCAGGCCAGTTGGGCTCTGCAGTGGTGCTGAGGCTCGGGCAGTCCTGCCCACAGCATCGCACCCCCGGGGCACCGCTCACAGCCCCGGGCACCTTTCCCTGTGTGCAGGGAGGGCTCAGAGCCCCCCTGCCCCGGCCCCACACCTCCAGCAGAGGACCCAGTGCCTTCCTCTGCCCTTTCCATTGAAGCAAGCCATAGAAAGTTGTATAAACTTGAGGAAACGCGAGTCAAAGCAGAAGGAGCCCAAGGCTGAGCCAAGGCATGACCTCAACAACCTCCTCCTTTGTCGAGCCTGGACCTCGGTATCATCTGTCAGCATGTGCTGGGTCCCCTCCTTCGGGGGATGCTCCAGGCCCTTCCGGAGGAGCAGGGCCCTGCCACAGCCCGAGCTCCTTTAATGACTCTCTTATCTCTGCCGTTTCCCTCCACCGGTGACGGGTGATGCCCTCCCCAGGCTGCCAGTCCCTGCCTGCACCGGCCCCTCGAGGAACGGGTTCTTCTTGGTGGTCTATGGGGTCTGGGGCCATGTGGGGCTGTGGGATGGGGCTCTCCCCATTGGTGGGCAGCAGCAGGGATGAGGGTTTGATGGAGCAGCTCAAGAGCTGCCACAGGTCATAGATGAGCACAAAGCTCAGCTCTGCCAACTAACGCCATCCTAAGGATGCTGCTTTGATGCTACTCCCATCCCATCCTCAGGCCTGGTGGAAGGGAAGCAGAGCCCGGCAGAACAGAGGCCAGGAGAAGTCGGAGCACAGTTTGCTGTCTGAAGCATTAACCTGCCTGTCTGACACGAGGGCAGTGACAGGCAGGGAGTGTTTGGTGCAAAGGAAGGAAATGGAAGAATTAAATCCACAGAACTTCCCTGCTTTTGTTCTCTCTCCCACCCCCGCTCCTTCTCCTTGGCCGCTTGCTCTTCTTGTTGGATGCGTATGGCTTGATACTACCCAAGCAAGCTGGAAACGGGGTATATCAGCTGAAAGCAATTTACTTTGAAATCCAGCTGCCAGATTTTTCTTCATTTGTTTACTTTTAAATGCTTTTTTAAAAGCCAAAGTACACAAGGCAGCCAAATTGCTGACATGTGTGCCGGGCCGGTACCCCGCAAACGCTGCATTCCTTCATGTCCTCCTGGGCTCAAATCCACTCATGTTTATTTAAAAGATGTAGAACACTTCAGCACTATTAAGGACCATGTTTTATAGTAAATGGAAAAAGATTTCCTTGCAGGCCAACGGGAGAGGGAAAGAATCACTTCGATTCTGTTCCGACAGCGCTTGGCCTGCTGAGCAGAGCAGGGTTTGCAAGGACAAGACTGCACTGGTAGTGTGTATGTTTTGGGGACTCTTGGTCCTGTAACCAGCTCCCGTGCTCCTCAGCTCCCTATACACAGTGATGGCACTGCTACTGCTGCACTGAAAGGCAGGAGGACCCTGTGCTGGCTGGAATTGGGAGATACCCATCCAGGACTGCTTGGAGTGACACTTTTCATCTTCCATCCTTCAGACAGTAAGATGTGCAACCGCCTTTCCCATCACAGCTGTCTGCCTGCTGATGTGCTACTGCGGGCAGTCTGTACAAGAAAGCATTTCAAACAGCAGGCAGCTACTGGACCGAGCAACAAGGGCATGGTGATGGACCCAGCACTCCTCTCCCATTGCTTGCAATGGGGAAGGAGAGCAGCACTTGATCTGCAGCTCTTCTGGAGCGATGGGGCTGTGCCTGCCATGGCCACACAGAGCTTCCCCTAAGACTCCTCTAAAGCTCCTCACAAGGACAAAGATGAGTAAACAAGCAGAGTGCTCCGTTGGGTGGAACCGCCGCATCACACAGAGGAGCCAGGGCACAGAGGGAAGTGACATGCCCCAAGGCCACACAATGAGATAGTGACAGGCAGGAAAGGGAAGCTGGGTTGCCTGTACCCCAGTGCGGGGCACAACCCTCTAGTCTATGCTACTCCTGTATTGCTCCTCTCTTTCCCCTTTACAACACGCTGGTGTAAAAGACAGAAAACAAACACATGAAAGCCTGTAACAATAAAAAGCCCAATAGCTGATAGTAAAAACTCCAGCAGCTGTAGGGAAGCCAAAAGCTTCTTGGAGGGGGTTGGATGGAAGTTGAGTTTCCCTCCCTGCTTGTATTGTATTTCTTTCCTCTGCCAAAATGTGCTTCCTGAGCCTTGGGCAGAGCTCTCTGCTGCTGACCCTCACCTTCCTCTGTTTAGCCTGGAGCACAGGCTTGCCACGAGCGCCTGAGGCCGTGCCTGGGGACAGGCAGAGCCTCCCCCTGCGTGCACATGGCCAGGGTCAGCCCTGCTGTCAGCGGCTTCCTGACAGCCCAAGCCAAGATGGGCCACACCTGACAGTATCCCGAAGGAGCAGCCGGGCAGAGCTCTGGTGCAGGGGATGGATGGAGGGAGCTGGAGGCTGGGGACGGTGATGGGGAGGGAGATGGTGGCAATCGATGTGATTCACTTCTAAGGGCTCCATCCAGTCCTTTTCTCCCAGCGATGGGAGAGGTTCCACTCCTGGCACAGCTGTAAACGGGAGGCAGGAGAACAAAGCAGAGGTCAGGCGGTGCTCTAACCAAAGGGGTAATTCTGAGTCCATTAAAGCCACTCGCTCCTGTTTGCATGGAAGCTGAAGGCTGTGCTACTACTTCTAAAGAGCTGAACCACCCTCAGTGTGACTCATAGCCCTTGACAGAGCTGCCATGCTGATTTTACAAACATGAGAGCAATGCCTCAGAGGCAGTGTTTTGTACGGCTCAACCTGGGCGCAGACCCATAGCTCTTTTATAAAGCTCCTCTTCCCTGTATTTTACTTCCTTTCTTGGTGCCAGAATCGGAGCCAAAGCCATGCTTAACAAAGCAACAGGCATGGCCGTTCTTCCCAGCCCTCATTTCCCCTGGTGAGAAGGGAGAAATTAACTCAAACCCTATCAAAACAGCAAAAGCCATTTTTTGCCATTTTCTGCTGCAGACCACAGCATGAGCAAAACACTCACTGGAACCATCTGCATTTGCCAGCCCAGCCAAGAGCACAGGAACACACAGGTTGGAATCCTTTTGTTCAGGCATCTGCAATAGACAAACGTGATCTAAGTGATTCTGCAGACAGTGAGGGCAGCAGCAATGGGGAGATGCTTGGGATGCAGGCAAGATAGGAGAGCTTTCATCTTATCAAATGCTCTCATTTATTTCCTTTGAGCCCTTATTCCTGGATCTAGTCAGGTACCGACTGTTCATGTTCCAGCAGCTTCTGCGTTTGTCCCAGCCCTGTGATAGACATAGGCAATGCAGTTCCCCTCCCTGCCTGCTCTTGCTGCATTGCTCTTGTCAAGCACAGACATCACACACACGAGGAGCCTGGACCCACGCATGCTTTAAGCTTGCCAGAGCTTTTGCAACGCATGTGAGGGACTGGAGGAACTTGCTGTTGAAGCAGAAAGAAACCAAAACCAGGAGTAACCCCCACACTGCCAAGTGAGCTTGTTGCTGACCTGCCTCTGGGGTCTGAGAGGGGGTCTGGGGTCAGCATCTGCTTCTGCTTGAGGGGCTGATTTACTGCCTTAAAATCCAAAATAGCACTGCAGCCTTCTTGCCTCTAGTTCGCTGTTCTGTGTTTTCTCATATCTTCTCCCTTTGCCAAAGTACTATTTGCACCACACTCGACTGTGCAGGAGGTGTCCCAGATTCAAATCAAGTCTCCAGCTAGAAGGGCTCACGTGAAAAACATGAAATTATTAGCAGGACCACAGGGTTACGTTATTAAGACCATTTGGCAAAGTCGTGTCTATTCCTAATAAAGAGAAATAATGCACTTTTACATGAAATTAAATATTGCAATTAACCAGCTCCCCATGTTTGCATGTCACACACTGCTAGCACTGGCCCCGTCGACTCAGATCCATCCCATCCTCTGTGGCACCAGGGGTACATCCATTTTGGATTTGGAGAAGAAAATACCATTTAAACCAGGTTTTTCCAACCACCTCCACCTACTCTGGCTTTACCTTAGCTTCCTTAAATCACACCAAACATGACTGAGGTGATCAGAACATTTTCAACCCGTTTTTCTTCCCCTTCTCACTTCATCCTCAAGTCAAGAGTGGATTTTTAGTAGGAAAAATCAAGTTGAGACAACATTCAACCGAATTTTGTAGCAAAGACAAAAACCTGATCTAGTTTCTATCAGAAATACTGAAATAGCCTTTGGAATTTCAGGGTGGTAAAATCTCCACACAGATGCCCAACATCAGCTTAATGCAGCCACAAGAGGGAGTCTTAAATCTCCTGTTAGTACCCAGATGGATTCCAGTTTCCAAACTCTTCTCATGCAAGAGTACCCAGCAAGCTTTCAAAAGGATTTTACACAGCCTGAGCTCCAAGTTTCTTCTGTAGCTTTATAACAGTATCCTTCTTCCGAGGAGAAGGTTCTATACAATTATGAATCCTTGCTACAAAGATGCAGGTTTTTCTTTGCTTATGAATGGGGGAAATTACTTCTCTGTGTCGAACCATATTGCAATTGAAAGCAGAGGAGGAGGAGTCCATGAATGGTTTTTGCCTAACCAGGCTCAGCTTCCAAATGCTGGAAAGGCTCATTCCACCTGAACTGCCTCCTAGAAGTCACCCTGGGGATGATAATAGCATTATATGACATGAAACAGAATTATGAAACTGAGAGCGCTAAATAAAACCAGCAATAAAATCATAATAAAGCCAGATTTGGTGGCTACAGGCAGAGGGGGGGCTGCTGTTGGGCTCCCGTCCTTTCTGGTTAACAGTACACCTTCCACAGGCCTTTTGCCTTGGGAGCTGAGCAGGACCAGTTGAGATCAGGGCATGTCAAACTGACAGATGTCTTGGAGGAGCACTTTCTCTTGAGAAGAACGCTGCTGTGCTAGTGCCACACAACTCTGCTGCACCAGAAATGCACGCTCCTACCTCGGAGGTTGGAAATGACACCGGGATTTTACTCTCCCCATCCATAACCCAGAAGAGCAGAGCAGGTTCTGTTTCATCTGACCCACGGAGTGGCAGGCTACCACGACACAGGCTCAACGTTTTGCTAATATGACACACGTGATTAGAAGCTCTGGCAGAGTGAAGAGCCTACAACATAACAAATAACGCTTCTCCCATCGCCAGCAAAATATCTGTGTTGAATCTGTATGCATCTGCTCTCCATCTGCCAAAAAAATGTCAAGATACATTCCTCAAAACCACTTTTATGGTTTTTACTCAATCTTGACATTCACTTGTTCGAAAGTTTCCAAGAAAACATTACAGCTCCAAAGGGGGCATCTACATTTGAGTAAAGCCATACAACGATTCTGAACAGAAATGACTCCACACAGGCACTGTCCAAAGCACCCAAAACCAGACCTCAGGCAACACCTCCTTGCAGAGATTCAACCATGAGGTAGAGACAGGAAGCAATTATCTCAGAGAGGTTAAAGAAAGAAGTGCTCACAGAACAGCTGAATTCTGCTTGACTTCACTTCATTGTCCTCTGCTGTTCTCTTTTGGACAATCACCTGCCTGCTCCTGCTTGAAACTGGAATCTAGGCAAGCAGATAGTTTATGCTGACTTTTAAATGTGGTCAGTGCATCGCTATTGGATCAACCACCTCTGACCCAGTAGATTCAGCTTCATGAAACAGATGAAGTCTTAAACCTTTGAGGCTGCAGCATAAATCATTTGGGCTTTTTTGCTTACATTACCAGCCAACTTAAGGGCGGGGTTTATAAAAGGCTGTTGTAAAAAACTGCCCCCCTATTTATGCATGTCATTCTTTTCAGAAGCGATTTAATGGGAAAAATACTCTTTAATTATGATTAGGGGCTGACTACTGGAATGCCCATGCCTGTTTATTCAAAAGCAGATGTTCAGCAGTGCAGTGTTTCATACGTTATGCTGACAATAGTAAGTTATTAGCAAAACATGGGAAGTAGTATCTAAAAAGTCTTTCTGCGAGGTTGCCTAACTATTGGAGTGGGTCAGCAACAAAAGATCAGATGTGACATGTGTTAACATCCCAGAACAATTTATCCTCTACTCAACCAAACCTCATTTCACTCACTCAGCTGAATGTAATTAGACCTCAAGCTTGTCCTAATTTCAATCTCTGCAGAAAAGGGGTTATCTTTCCTCAGCAAGACATGGCTGCTCTGAAATGCTGGCAGTGATCTGCAAGGACAAACTGCAAAGGTGCACACCATCTCCTAGGTTTAGAAGAGTGGCAAAGACAGCATGATACCGACATTAAAATGCAAACATGTATGCCATAGCACCTGCTTTGAGCCTCAGTTTAACATACCCAAGCAGAGAATAGCAAGAACTCATAAGCCACACAGGGCATGAGCTATTTTTAGATAAATGTTATACAATTTTCCCTCTAGCTCCATGGATCAGAAACATATGCTGCAGCTACAGCCCCATTACAGTTTAATCCTCCCCCAAACAAGGAGATGGTAAGCCTTCAGATCCTAATAACAGCAGGCCACTCCAGGAGCAAAGCACTATTCAAGTCTTTGCTGTGGTTCAGGCTACACAGTCTGCCGCAGTGCATGCTGAACTGCACATGGCTTTGTGAAAACAAGCTCATTTCCTTTTCTCTGGCCTTGGTAATCAGGTTCTTGCTATGGGGTAAGAGTGAACAAAGGACTGGATCTGCTTCCAATGAAACATGACTTTCAGTTATTATTTTCTACATTATCTAGAAAAAAGTTGATTCACTTCTCTATCAAAGAGTATCACAGCGAAGGATCTGACCCACACCCCTCAAGCCAGGGCCCTGAGACAGAAGCCAAGCCACCTTCTTGCACTCCTTCATGGGACAGGAAGATGCTTTAGAAGGTATTTTTTTACTACAAGGGGTTGGAAATTCAGCGTGATTTCTCTGAGTAGCTTGAGTTCCCCAACAAAATGAAGGCACTACCCTAACTGCATGAAAAAATCGGTATCTGGTAAGTAGAAGAACCTTTATGTCAGAAACAGCACTCACCTCATGCACAGCAAGAGATACAGATTCAACTAAACCCCTGCTCCAAGACAGATTTTAGGTTAAACCTACACAGGAAGAGTCCCTTGGAAAGAAATGTGCAATTATCAGCTGTGAGACTGAGGAAAGATATTAACACCCTGCTTGTTCTCAAAGCTTCCTTGACCCAAGTAGCAGTGTTCTCAATAACAATAAAGTCTCAGCTTTTGATAGACTGAGGCAGTAGTCAAAGACTCAGGCTACATTTATACACATCTCAGACAAGCTGGTAGTCACTACCAAGCAATCAACATTACTAAGAGGTTCCTAAGGGCTATACAATTGCAGAGAGCACTGTGCAAAACAGAAGAATAGATTTTTTAGTTGCTGTGATGTGTATGTTTAAAGAAGTCAACTGAGCCATGTAACAGTTTGGGGTTCTTTAATCATTAAAGTTATACCCAAGGTACACTGGACAATTTACATTTGCAAGAAATACATCTTTGTACTTCAGTTACACCACAGCCTGCCCACTTTACCAGGACCAGAAAAAGAACCGACTGCCAAATAGAGAAGGCTTCAGCTCTCCTTCAATGGGTGGATTTGGCTCTGGTCTAGGTCTAGAGTGATAGGCATTCTCGGGCATAGGACGGTCTGTCTTCACTTTCGTAACCTGGAAAGAACAAAGAAGAAATAATACAACTTCTCACAGCATAAACTACAAAAGCTAGACTGAGTCAGAAGTTGAAGTACCAGGAAGCACCAAACACCACTAAGGACATGCTGTTGATCTGATGAGAGCTCCTATCTCCAGACTACTTCTATACAAAGGGAGCTGAAGGGCAGTTCACTCTTAACTACAGAGTAGCTGTACATGTCTGTGAGCTTCACTCCTGAAGCAAAGGTCTTTGTGCCAGGAAAACAAAAAAGCAAGAGTGTCATTGTCTAAGAAAAGTGCAAGCTTTCCGGGAATGCAATCCTGGAGAAAGCCAACAGTGTCTTCACTTCCATTAAATCCAGTGTGGAGTTCTGGCTGGGAGAAGAGTTTGAGACCTGCGTCTGTAAGAATGGAGAGAAGAACCTGGCTATCAAAAAGGCATAAAGTTACCTTAGAGAGCTGTCCCAGATCAGGTCTCACCCAGCCCAACTTCTCCAGCACGCAGTTATCAAACACTGCCTGCTGCTTTCGGCATCGCCGGAGCTCCTGCAGGTTGGTGTAGTCAATGCACGTCCAGTACTCAGTAAACGGCTCTGCACAGTGTGTCTTGATCTTCCTGCAAGAGACCACAGAAAGAAAACAGTCAGCAAATGTTACAGTTTTAACGCTTTTCTCTTACTCATTCAAACCTCAACTTGGCTTTTTTTAAGTTCTCAGGAACATTTAAAGTCTTCAGGAAAGTCATCATCAAAGAGAACTTCATACGAGTACCAGTAAAATTCACGTCACTGTAGCTACAACTTGAGATGGCAATAATTTAAGCAGTTATTCTTGTATTTAATGGAAGGTATTATTCTTGCTAAGCACATGTACACAGCTTTTCCACATGACATCCCTGTCTTACCAAATAAAGTGTGCATTATACGATGTTCTAACACTTCCAAATTAATTTGATGTCTTAACTCAGCAAACACATGCTTAGAACAGGCACTTCTGATTAACAGCTGCTATACTGGAAGTGGACATGGTTTAAGCTAATTCAACTAAGCCTTTTACTAGCAACATAAGACCATGATACTGGCACACTCCTCAGATTTATGTGTTTGGTCAGAAGAGGCAAACGGTGCATGCACTCAAGCGCTCACAGCAGTTCACCTGTGGAACGGAAGGCAGACAACTCAATGCTCAGTTTCCTGGGTGTCACAAGACAGACGGAAGGTGCAGGAGCAAAAAGACTTCCACCATCTCCCCACCTTCCACTGCTAACCTAACAGAAACCTGGCCCACTTACTCTGGAACTGAAGCCATAGAGCTTAATATCAAAGGATAAATCAATGCATAAGTAAACAACACAGATAAGGCTTATTCCCCCAAGAGTTAAAGCCTGAAAAGCAAGAAGAGAGGCTTCAAAGGCTCTTCAAATGGCATTCCGCATTAACGGGCGCTCAAACAGCCTGACAAGGGCACGGTACAGCGGCAGAGCCCCGGGAAAGCCTCCACCTTGGGGCGGAGGGGAGGCCCCGCCGGGGCCCCGCTCACCTGAAGAACTCGATGGCGCAGCGGTTGACCTCCCGCCCCTCCTGCAGGCACCTCCGCGGGTCCTTCTCCTCCCAGCGGCACAGCATGAACTCCTTGTTGGGGCGGTCGCACTGAGAGCCGTAGTGGTGCGCCGCGGCCTTCAGCACGGCCGAGCTGACTTTCACCTACGGCGGGGCAGAGCGGCAGTGGTTGCCGGGGGCCGCCGCGCCGAGGGGCAGCGCAGAGCGGGCAGCGGGGCACTCACCTCCTGCACATCGAGCTCCTCCAGCGACGGCACCCGCAGCACCCCGGGCATGGCGGCTCCCCGCTCTCCTTGAGCTCCCCTCCGCGCCCGCCCGCCGCTGCGCATGCACCGCATGCGCGGAGGCCGCGGGAGGCGGAGCCCCGTCGGCGGCTGCGTTGCCGTGGTGACCGCGCCGTCGGTCCGGGCCGCCATGGAGGTGTGCGGCGGACGCTACATCGGGGCCACCGTGCGGGGAAGGTGGGACCGGCGGGGAGCGGCGCCGCGGGGCCGCCCGCACCGACCTCCGCAACCACCGTCTGTGTTCCAGGATGCAGGGACCGGGAAGCTACGCGCTGCCGACGGGCACCGAGTACCGGGGGACGCTGAAGGACGGGATGTTTGACGGCGAGGGAGAGCTGCTGTTCCCCAACGGCGGAGTGTACCGGGCGGTCTGGCACCGCGGGGTGCCCACGCAGGTACCCCGAGGGCAGCTCACGCCACCCCGAGGGGAGCGCTGATGAGGAGCAGCCCCGCTGCAGGGGGAGGTTTTGGCGTGAATAAAGTGGATTTCTGAACCAGGATGATTTTTCACCCCTCGGTGGCCTCTGGCACCCAAAGGTGTGGGGGGAGGCTGCTTGTGGGCAGGCAGAGGCAGCTCCCAGCGCTCCTTAAACCCCAGCTGACCCGTGCACTCGGCTAAGGCACGGTTTTGGCAGCGGGGAGACTGGTTGTGTTTGTGCTCGATCCATCCATCATGTTTATTAACTCAATGCTTGAACATGCTTTGCAGGGGAAATACACTTTTGCAGATGGTCTCGAATACAAAGATAAAAAATGGCATTACTGCGATGGCTACGACAGAAGATTTTACACAGAAATCTGCTCTGGTCTTAGAGAACCAGGTACTGAATTGCGTTTGCAATCCTAAGAGTCTGGAAGGAATTAAACTAACAACTTTGCTTAAGAAAGATTAATTCGGCTACATGAGTAACATGGAGCAGAAACGCTCTGGCTAATTTCAGGACCCGACCGTATGACGCTGCCAGAAGAATGCAGAACCTTCCATGCAGGGCAGGATGCAGCACTGCATCCACAGCGTGGTCTCCTCTGCAGCAGTGACCCACAGGACAGGGCTTTGTTATTGACATCTATTAACCCTTTTATACGTTTCACCTTCACTGCATTAACAGTAGGCTTTCAATACAGACAAATTGAACAAAAGCAGTTAGTTTGCATCCAGGACATCAAATAAAGCTTGAATGCGTCTGTCCCATGTAGCTGTGTAGTAGATACCAAAATAAACATTTCTGTCCAGTCTATTTTTTGCCAAAGACACTCATAATATTGCTCATTTTCTGTAGTCAGAAGGTGAAAAGATTTATAAGGAGCAAGTGAGTGAGATTTGTAACGTAATACATAAAATACTCTTCCTTATACATAGAATATTTTAGTGGTTACACGTAGTTCTCTGCAGCCAGCAAGCCTCTCCTGGCCCCGGTTTGGAGTTTGGGGTCGTATCTATTACTGTTGGCTTAGTGATACCATTTTGTCACGCACTTTTGCTGTATGCAGTTTTCCATTTTTATTTTCTCCCAATGCAGAATTGGCAAAATGTTTTCTAAAGCTTATTGCAAGGTGACTGCATCGTTGTTACAGCAGATGCACAGCGATCAGTACTGGTTGCTTGACCAAAGGCACAAGTGAAAAAGGGAAGCGGAATAAAGCAAACCCTTTCTTCTTCTTTTTACTTTTCCCAGATATTTCTCAGCTTACAAATCTGGATCCTCCCCCAGAAATCCCAAAAGGCTGTTACGACTGTGGTGATGGATTCTATAATCCTGAAACCAGAGTTGTTGTCGACTACAAATTCAGGTTCCTGAGAAACGCAGGTATGATTAACTTCTTCTGCAAGGTAAACTAAGATGAGTTTACTTGTCATGGCTTCTAGGATGCATGAGTAAAGCTACAACATTGAAAAGCCCATGATTTGGTTCTGTTATCGCTGAGCTAAAGTATTTTTGACCTATTTACTTTTGTCAGCTATGTGTGCATCCCCAGAGTTGTATAAATCATGGTTTGCAAAATTACAGTGAAGTATTCCCAAGCAGATATGAATAAATATATTTTATGACTGTTTGGTATGTGAATCTCAGAAGATTTTCAGTCTCTTCCATTATGATCTCAAGTAAGGGAGTGGTTGTAAGGTGTACATCATTGATCCTGAAAGCTAATAAACTGTTGTGAACCAGCAAAGTGCTTAAGCATGTGCTTCTCTCTACGTGTTAGAATAGCCCATTTGATTGAAATGAGCCTTAGGGCTATGGTGAAATAGCCCTAAAGGGCTTTCCCAAGGAAATTTCCTTGGAGAGCTGTGTTTTGAGTAAAGCCTGACAAATACTGGGTCTCATGGATAGAGTCCCCAAATTAATAATCCTTGGGGAAAATGAGTTCTCATCAAGCCAAAAGAGAAACTCTTCAAATTAAAGCTACACCCAAGATCCCAAAACAGCTGACACTGGGATAACTCAGAAAACGTAATTTGACCTGAAACAAACATTTGTGTTCTGGCCATTTAACCCTGGGGTTTATCACCTTCTTTTTTAATAGAAATGATTTCTGAAAACAACTCCTCGCCCCACTTTTTTTTTTTTTTCCCCAAAATGTTTAAATTTGGACCCGTTTTTTCCAGCAGACAAAACATCTCATTTTTCACTGTGCCACAGTTTAAACGTTTTGTTGCTTGGAAATGCCATTTTTCAGCACATTTACTATTTGTTGAGGAAAATTCTGCTCAGCTCTACTTTGAAGAGCTCTTATAAGTATGCACTGTGATATTGGAGGAGGGAAGTGAAGGGGGGGTAAATGAATTGGAGATACCATCTGCTATAAAATATACCCTGTGATACATGGCCTGTTTTATAAACGTTGAATAAAAACTGATCTAGATTATTACAAATGGCATTGATCCAAAATACCGGAATGCTGTGGGCCTACTGATGAGGAAGATAAGCAACATGCTTTCCAAAAACACAGGAACCTACACAGATTAGTACAGGAGGGAACGCCTTGGAATTCAATTTATTGTTTTTTAATCTGTTCTTTGAACTCATTGTCCTTCATGACATTTATCTCAGACCCTACAATTTATATCCATCAATATCCACTAAGCCCAGCGGCGCAGCGTGCAGTCCGATGGAGTAGCTGGAGATGTGCTTTGTGTGGCCGTTCCATTGAGAGCCCTGTACACAAAGTTAAACTTTGTGTTGATGTGAGTGTGAAGAAGGAATGTGTCGTGGAGGCCAGACCCTTCCTCTCAAGAACATGAACACAATTGAAACACCCGGCACTTGTTCAACATCAGAGGAACTCTGACCGCCCCAGGAGAGATGATTCAGGGCACAAGGCCACTGCAGTGAAGAGAAAAAAATATAGTTAAAAAAACCCAGCTGTAAGCAGAAGAAACTGAGGAAGAGGCTGGGATGACAGGGAACAGATCCAGAATTACTCCATTATAGGTTGGGCAGGAAGGAGCAGGAAAACCTCCAGGCTTCCAGCCAAGTCTTGAAAGCATCAAAAGCAGATGGTAGGAAGCATTCAGGAAGTTCTTACAACAGCTTGACAGGTTTACCAAAATGACACTATCTTCCTCAGGTCTGGCAGCAGGCTTTCAGACTACTCCAGTTCTCACCTTTCACCCTGGCCCTATTATGAAGCAAGTTTCTGATTGTTTCTTGGCTGTTTGCGAGGGAGGGCAAGGAAGAGCTCCTCACAGGGCCTTGGCACTGACATGCCTCCAAACTGGCAGCATCCAGGTACCATTCCAGAAGAGAAGAAAACAGACGCCATTTGAAACTACTGAGTTTGCTTCCACCACTTCTTTGTCAAGATGAGTGGATGGAGAGTGCCACAGAGACTCCTGATAAATTTGGCAAGCCTTGCGTTTCACTAGCATGGAGGTCTGATACTCATTTACTTAAAGAGCTCTTGCAGTTAAAGCAGTGCAAAGGCCCATCATGAAAACATAATCAGGCCCAGGGAATGAAATGACAGCAACGGTTTTCTTCTACGTTTTTATCTAGCCAAGTTTTCCAAAACCCCATCACAATCTTGCAGTTATTGCTCCGTCCCTAAACCTCTGTTCCTCAGGGATGCTCAAATTTCTCTTGATTCTCCATGTGTTCTTCCATCTTTTCTTCCCTTCCAGTATTGCAGAGTATGCAAAATTGGACACATAAATAAGGATGTGAATGCTCATTTGTAAGGAGATACGTTGTTTATTTTGAATAGATACTGGGCCTGGACTCCTGTTTCACTAGGAATATTACTTCTTTATTTCTTTTCCAGAAATAGGACTCCTGGCACCTTTGTAACAGAGTTTGGTCAATAGGAAGATGGGAAGATGTCCCAATTTTCCACTGAAAGTAGAAAATATATGAGGTTATGTTTAATGCAAAGCAGGGAGGTACAAGAAAATCTGTGATATTTAGGGTTTAGGACTTCCAAACATCAGAGAAGCCTCTAGCTTTCGAAGGGAAAATACCAGCAGAAAGAGAAATTTTGTCATACTGAGATGGAAAAGGTTATAGGAGATTGCCTGGGTCACCTCTCTTGATGAAAAGCAAAGATGTGTCTGATGAAAATTGCCTTGTTTCTCCTGTGGTTGTCAAAAGGATGAGTTAAATGATATAAAATATGCTTTTGCTCTTTGTAATAGGAGAATATTTGGGCTACTATTTTCATATTCCTTCTTCAAGTTTAATTAATGTGGGTATGGTGCATAGGGAATCTTTCTATACTGCAGCCAGTATGTCCTCCTTAAATATACGCATCTCTTCATATAACAGCGAGATCAGGAAGACACAAAGCCTGCCTTTACCCTAAAAGCTCAGTCAGGTGACTGAATTAACATGCGTATTACTAAGAGCAGGATTAGGCCCAGAGAACCAGGACAAGTATCTTACTAAGAGGAGAGCTTTTGGTGTTGCTGCAATCCCAAACAAGCCAGCCATCAGCTTAGGATTTCTTCAAGCCTGAAAGTCTTGTAAAAAGCAGCAGGAAAAATCCTGCTGCTTCGAGAATCATTATGAGCTGAAAAGGTCAAGATTTGAGAACATTATTTTATTACACTTTAGAAAAGTCTGGGATTAGAACGTCTGAGGTTCCCTGGTTGAGGCTGACCCAACTCCACAGGCAAGGGTGCAAAGCCATTTCAATTCTAAGCCTGAGCAATCACAGACTTACAATTGTCTCACCTTGGGATGAAGGTTCTCATGCTTGATCTGAAAGGATTTAGAAGCAAAATGTTCTTGGAAGTTGGTGGCGATGTATTCATCCATTTCAGGTTTATCCAAGTGTGCAAATCCATGAGAAAAACCTACTTTTAGCCCCTTTTTTGTCTCACAACTCAGATCTGACTTGCACCAAGTGCTTTTGGGAGAGGTAGACTTTGGCTTGTCTGAAAAATGTAGTTGAGAAACAGAGCCATAACCGCTCAATAATTACGCAGGGTAATATTTCTGTACCTACCCTTATGTACCCCAAACACATGCAGATGTTTGCGTGCTCTTGCTCATAAACTACTGCAGAATTGGGTGTGGGATGAGGAGCTGGCAATTTTTCAGGCCTGGAGTCTTTCTGGAAAAAAGACAGCAACTTTAACTTAAAGTCGACTGTGGTGCAGGAAAAAAGATTGACTGCACTTAGGGATCATGCACGAAGCTTTATTCCCTGTTCTTCTTTGAAATTGCCCATTCTGATGATGGAGGGAGTGGATGAACAGTCTGATTCCAGGCTAGTCCCTAGTCATTGCCTAAGAATGTGAGAGTTGTTTTGGCAGATGCCCTTAGCAGTGGAGAGGAAAGCCCCAGCAATACACATACAGAGGGAATATAGTATTTTTGTTCGAATGAATTTAGCTTCCCATAGATTTAAATGTCGACTTATAATGCAGGACCATTTAATCTTTTGTACATTTGTTTCTTTTTTATTTGACTTAAGATACTGAATTTAGATGAGGTTTAGTTCCTACATATTGAAACTCTTAAAAGCTCTTCAAATAATTGTTCTTTGGATACTTGTTAAGCTAAAGAAATCAGTTTTGATCGGCAGTAAAAGTTCATGCTATTTTAAGTGCAATGCTATAGCTATTTTCTGTTGTATATTTAATCATTTTGAATTATATGTCATGTAAAAGATTTTAGCTCTGGGGCATTTGCCAGATGGCTGATTCTGCATTTCACACAACAAAAGAAATAATGTTTGTGTAAAGCTCTTAAAAATAGTTGGTAATCAGTATATTCTACAACGAATAGGATCCAGACCTGTTTGGGAAAAAAACCCAGCTTTTGCAGAAATTAATTGAGAGGATTTGGTCTCTACCTCTGGGCTCTGAACAAAACAAATTGTGTCCATTGTTTGCTGATTTTTTTTTTACATTTCACAAGTTAACTGAATTGTAAATTTTACTCTCTTTTATGTTAAATGCTGTTTATTGCAATCCATTGATCTTTTCCTCTTTACTTTGGCTGACAAACTTATTTCTGAGTACAGGGTTTTGTAAAACAGAGAGCCAATACTACTCTCCATTCACACAGTAGAGCATACGAATGTGAGTAGTCCTTTGCTTTTCTTGCACCAGCAGGAATGCTTGTCCATTTTACTGCTAACTCCTCTTGCTGGCCTCTTGGATTCCTCCAAAATACCACTGCAAAAAATACTTTCTCTCTCTGCCATGGCACTCAGCTTGTTTTCTTTGCCCACAAGGCTCTACACATGCCCAAACAAATTCACCTTTTGCTCTTGTCTCCTCCATCGTCCATATTCTTTTTCTCTTGTGTCTAGTCCCAGGACATAGGTGTTTTCCCACATTCATACAATTCCAGGTTTCTGGCCCTTGCTTTCCATACTCACTGCTTCTATGATAGAAGATTTGAGAAACAGAACATTAAGAGGAAGGTCAGAAATTGTATTCTAGCTCATTCACCTGGCGCTCCAGGTGTTGCTCACCTATCCCTTCCTATTTTTCAGTTATCTTTTGTTCTGATGTGGGAGCTTTGGACCTAAATCTTCTCCAATGCTTAACAAATAAATCACTTCAAGAGCCAAATCTTGCAAGGAGAAGAGGCAGAATGTGAGAAAGTGTCAAACTGGGGACTCTGAGTGGACGGGGTAAATGAATGAGTATTGAAGATGGCTGAAGGAAATTGTGTCTACTTAATGTAAAGGGAAGATCCTAGACTCCTACAAGAAGCTCCGTGTCTATTCTTACTCTTCCCTAAACACCTTTTAAAATGTTTGACCAATTCTCCTACCCATCATATGCTCTTTTCTTATATTTTTATGTAGAAATGTGTGAAGATCAGGCACATTTTGAATGCTATTGCAAATCGAAGCCTGCTCAGGTGACAGAGTTGGGGATTTCTCATCCATGTAACCATTTGGCTTACATGTTTTAATATAAAATTCACTCAATTCAGTAAAACAGATTATGAATCAGTACAATTTATAGCCAAGACTACAGCCAACAATGATAATTTTAGTATGTGCATCATGATGTAAGTTACATCATGTGGTTTCAGTAGCTATAGCTTTGCAGATATACTTTTCCTTGTGGTTTCCTGGTCTTGAAATACTTATCATTTTGAAAACTCTGAAAGTTTCAGTTCCAAATTGTGACATGCCAAGAATAACAACTTTGTTTATGTGCTTGCCATCCTATTGTGAATCCATTAAATAGGTTATGCGCAAGTCTTATAGGCGCTTATAGTCAACTCTACAGTTTGTGTGAAAACAAGTTTTACAAGAGATGGAAAGTTCATTTGGGGGCCATTTTGGAGTCACAGTAATTAAAAGTAAATGGAAGGGTGAGAATTTGTGGGTGGAAGCAAAGGTTAATTGAAAACATATTTTCCATTTTCTTGCCAGCCTTGATGTTGGTGGGGTCAGGTGCAGTAAGGAAAGTGGTGCTAGGGACCTGGAGGGGACAGTGGAAACGAAAGGGGTGTGCCAGGCAGAATCCGTGGCTGAGATGCTATCACATGTGATTGTAATTGTGTAGTGGAAGAACATGATAAACTGCACCGCGGGTGATGGGAGGAGTCAGGCATGCGAAAGAATTAAATGATATTGTTGTTTACAATGGTCTGCGTGCACTTGGCCCTCTGCAAACAGAAAGGAAACCCAGCTCTTGTTCAAGGATTGTCTATTGTAAACACACCCTCTTACAAACCATAGTCATGGAAAGCTGCTCTTACCACACAGCCGTGTCCTCAGGGTACCAGAGCTGCCAGCCTCTGATTGTCCCAGTGGAGGCACATACCAGAGCACATCTACTTCCCTTCTTGCTCACATGGCCTTTAACAAAAGCAAGGGTGAAGGAAGGGACGATGCCTACTCCATCTGGTTCCAGCTTGCCTTTGGGCAGAGTAGGGATCCAAGGATCTGAATTTTGGAGTGAATCAGGGTGTGCATCAGGTCTCCAGTATAGACAAAGCCTTTAAGACACTAGGAATGCATACAGCTACAAAGTGGGGTACAAAGACCTAACACGGAGTCAGACAAGGATTTTAAGGTGAACAACATAGGCTTTTCCCTGTGCAAGCCGCCAAGTATTCCAATTTCAATGCAGCACATCTTCCTTATGCACCTCCAGCTGGTTTCCTGGGAAAGTATTAGTTAAGAGGGCAAATCCCGAAGCCTATATGACAATACTGCTTTTTACTGATAGTCTCCACTCTGCATCATGGCAGACACCTAAACATGCAGTCCTAAGGGGTCTCTCACAGCCGAGGTTTCCATAAGCAACACAGAAATGCAATAGCTAGAAGCGAGTAATTCTGAACTTTGCAATATGCATTCAATATAGGAAGATTAAATGCACCTAAATTACAGTGTATTTTCAAGCCATCTCTTGGAAGCACCCTGAAGCAAGCCCACCCTGGATTTTCAGCTGTTTCTAATCCTATCTGAGAGACAAATCTGGACTGTGCAGTTGGGGAAGTCTCTTCTGCCACTACTTTTAGACTGAACATTGAAAACCAGACAAGTAGTTTCATTTCGTTGAGACGCTGAGCAGAAAGCTGCTGATTTAAGTGGGCTGCAGTTTGGGCTCACTATGAAATACATATTACAGCATTTTTGACAGACACCTGTTTGGACTTTGCTGGCATTTGGAGTTCCCCCTAAAGCCAACCAAAACAGGGAAGGAACTTGCAAAGCTATTATTTGTTAAGAAGATTTTGAAGTGGGCTACTTGGAGAAACACAGTGTGACCAACAGATTCACTTGGATCTCAGGTGCCTGAAGAGTCTCCAGCCACACTGACCTGCCAACTGTGGAGACAGTGTCCAGCAGTAGGTCAGCAGGACTTGCACCCCTGGTTATCATCTACTGTGGGCAGATGCTGTTCTGGGGGTCAGTCATGCAGGGGGCTACCAGGGTTGGCTCTGTATGTCTCTGCTTGCTCAAGGAAAACAGCCTGAATCAAGTACAAAAGAGAAGCTGCCCCAGCCTGGGCTGGCTGAGGATCTGACCCACAATATTCAAAGTGTATTTTATGGGTGTTAGAAAACTGATTTGGCTTAGATTGAGACACAAGAAAACAGTTCAAAAGAATCAGTCAATACTTGCTTATATTCTAACAGCTCATCTGTGCAGATCTCTCACTATCTCTGTTTCAAGATTTCAATGAGATGTGATTATAATAATTAATATTTCGCTAACTTTGGAAGGAATAACTGAACAGGGATACACCAGATTGCAATACCATTTTCAGACAAAGCTTTCTCTAGTTTACCTTCAAATACCACCATGGTCAGTCCTGTTTCAGCAAAGTCTGTTCCATGGATGTTTATTCTTCTGAGGAAAATCTATATAAATGGATAAACTTTGAAAGATAAATACACTGACACAGAGTTCAGCCCACAACATGAAGAACCCCATAGCACCTCATTGTGCACAGGGGGATAATTTACCACTGATTAAAGAGTTTTGTATTCCTCATTTTTTTCCCCAAATCTTTTTTAAAGGGAAAATTACTCGTGAAGGTGAAGATGTGCTCAGACAATCATATTAACATATTCAAACAATTGCAATTTGCAAAATAGTAATTACAACTCCCTATCTGGTAGCATTAATCAAACTTCAAGGTTTAATTCCATTTTAAATATTGATGAAATGTGATTCTCCAATCTAACCCTGGTGTTGCAGGGTTATGGAAGCAGCCAGTGACAGAAAAAGAGGAACATGTAGTTAACAAGCAGCTGCCACAAAGAAGGATCGGCATCTGTGATTTAAATTGTTAGCTGCACAGTCAGGTAGAGTGTAAAAAGGGTAGTCAAGAGGCTGTTAAGTCCATTGCTGCCAATTACTAACAATCAGGGAGGAGCTTTAAGACTTGTTCAGTACAATAAACCCAGTTTGTCTTGTTTCAGGGGTTACTACTGAAGAGGTTGCAGCTGCACTGATTCAAATAGCCCTAAAACTACAGTAATTATCAACCAGTCTTCTTTAGTGTAGCAAAAGTATGTTTTACCATAGCTTAACTCTTTACATTCTAATATTTCCCTGCCTCTTCTCACATAGCCAGCCCTGGAGCCGTTCTCATCTCTGGGTTTGTGGTTCTCACTATGCTAGATCAATTCTTTGATTTCCCTTTACCTAGAGCAAGGACCAGTTGTACGGGATGCTGGGTTGGATGGCAGCTCTAGGGATTTGGTTTAGGTTGTTTTTTGGGGATGTTGACTCATTGCATCTATTTTCCCTTTTCATACAAAGTTGATATTCATACAGCTCATTCAGTTCTTGCATCTGATTACGCCACATGCAAGTTAAGCAGTGCTTATGAACATGGATTTAATTTGCATGAGATCAGATCATTGCATGAAACAAGTCAGTTTGGGATGGGTGTGGGGAAGCTGAAACCCTTAGAGCAACCTGCCTTGTGTGCTTTCTTAGGAGACCACTTAGGTGCAGGAGGGAACAATCTGGGCAAACCAAGGATACGTTGGAAACCTGTGAAATGAAGCCAAGTTAGCACCTGCCTTTCTTAGTACTTATGCCCTTGATGTTCAGCTACCTAGATTTCTCAATAGAAGGCAGGGCTGATTATTTCTAGTACTCAGCTGAACCACATATATCTGTACCCAAATGCAAGTAGAAAGTGGTGATTTATAGCATTCTGTAGGTTTTGTTTATTCCCCCACCATGGCAGAAATAGACAAAAGTTTCCTTTTCATGCAATTATTGCAAGCTCAGATTTTTTTAGTTAAGGTGATTCCAGCTAAAATCACAGCGCTTCCCAGGCTGGACAATATCTGTTATAGCCGAGGCTCATGTGATCACGTTGTTACAGTGCTGGAACACCTAGTGCATAGAACAAAAGCCAGCACGTTGATTATGGCTTTGATGTTGTTTTAAGAAAGCTTAAGGACCACATTTGCATTCTCGCTGCAGCCCTCTGTGGAATTTCTGCCTCTGTAACGATTGTGTGGTCTTTAAGCCTCAGTGCTCATCCTTTTAATTTCCCTTTTAGTGTATTTATCAGCATTTGTTTCCTCTCTTATTTCATCCAAATAAGAAACGTGCCATTAAAAGGGTATTTTGTTATGGACCTATTGATTCATTCAAATAAGGAATAAAAAAAGAGATCATGCTAGTGATCACAGAAAGAGCTGAACTTGACTATTCCATCTGAATGGTGACCGTTTTTCAGTCATTAAAGCAAGCCTACAGGCTGAGCTGCTGGAACAATGGCAGCACAAGTGCATTCTCCAACCCATTCACAGTCTCTGGGGTGCTGCTCAAAAGGTGGGCGCTCACCACCAAACCCAGGTCTAGCAAGCCAGCACCTTTGAGTGGGGAATGAGAAGAGGGTCAGTCAGCACAAGCAAGCACTTCGTCTGGAAACCAGTGCCTGCATGCGAAGAGCAAGCACTTAGGGAAAACCTCCTCTGAGCTACCAACCTTTCTGCTTACTGCTGTCAAGGGTGGCAAAGAAGTGCTGCCATTCAGACAAGGGATAAATGCTTTGGCACAGGCTGCTTTCACCAGGATGCCAACAGAGCTGTCTGTGAGCAGCACCTCAGGAGAAGCAAAGGCATGCACTCAACTCAGGAATGAGAGAAAGGGGAGGGTAGCATGAAGAACAAAAAGGAATCAAAAGAGCCAAGACCAAGCTGACTTGATTCAAACCCACTGCAACCAATAAGATTAACCCCCAAGCTCAAAGATTTGTGCATCAGACCTGATTTGTCACATACTCTCCTATGGACTTTCACTTCTTCAATAGTACAACTTCATTCCCAGAACCTTCCTACCATTTGCATTTCAAATGCTCCTGTGTCGGTTTAACATAAAGGTACAACTCTGTAGTCAAAAGATCTCCATGAAAATGTGACTCCTTACAAGCAACATGCTTCTTGATCCATCTTTTTGGACCGACCTAAGCAGGGTGCTCAGTGCAGGGGACTGTGTAAATAAAGGAGATTATGTGCTATGCCAAGCAATGGCCACAGTACCCGGATTACAGCCCCCTTGGCTCCATCCTTCTTGCAATCATTCTGTTCTTTCAGGAGATAAGGGCTGCTACAAACCCCTTAAAAGTTTAGATGGAAGCAGGTTAGAGACATGCATCACAAGCAGCTGATATGAATTCGATAAGACAGTGGTAGACACAAGAAGCAGCTCTAACATATTTCATTTATGTAAAAATAAATACAGGTATTGTTTTAAGTAATACTTTGATTTGGTTTTGAAGGCTTTTGAAGTTTGTTTTTCCTGGTCTACTACACAGATCTCTTTTCCCCTACAGAGACACAAAATAAAAGGCTGCAGAATGTTTAAAGCTCTGGATTAAAAAGCCACAACTCAACATTTACCAAGTTACTTGTTGTAATCATACACAAAATTTCCATTCAAACTTTGCTGGACACTTGGTTTTTCCTACATTGTCTTTGAGGTTTTTTTCTCTTCCCACACTGTCACAATGCTCTGACAATAAACATGACAGACATGAATACTAACAAGGGATGCAGAAGATGGTCTAAAATACATCTATGAGCCACTGTGTCAGCATATCGATACGTGTCATGAAGTACATATCAAAACAGCATTGAAAGAAAGCTGGAAAACCAAGGGCTTGACTTTACCATCACCTTTCATAAACTGACAAGCAACACAGACATAGTATTTAAAGCATGTGTATCTTCATTTCTGATAGTTTCAACACATCTCCTGCACATCTCCAGCCAAAATATCCCCAAATCCAATCTACGCATGTATATCTCAGTTTCACCTGAGCTAATCTTATCAGACAAATAACCAGAGTCATTGCCATAGATCCAGTACCTCCTGCTGCCTTGACCAATTGCAACACAACAGCATACCATATTTAAAAGAAATAAAGAAATGGGTTCTAAGAGATGCCAATGGCTGAAAGTGGATCTATTTCACAAGAAAATACTGTTTGAGCTGGGCCCTACTGATGCAAAGCGCAGATCTGACATGGTGATATCTGACATTCTCTTTATCTCCATTTTAGATGATGAGGAGCATGAATGGATCATTCAGACCTGCCGACAAGCTTGGGATGAGACAAGTGAACCTCAACCAAACCCATGAAAACAGTTTTTGCTAGATGATAATATTCCCAAGCAGGTAATCTGATTCACAATAAACCTAATTTGTCCTCGTGGATTTGTCTCACCCTTTCCCTCCACAGGGATATAATCTTTCTGTCATCTTTGTCAGCACAAACAAAACTGGAAATAATCATTTAATCAGTCATGCTGAGAAAAAGGCATGGAAAAAAAGCAGGCTGTACTCACACTAATATTCCTGCGTGTAGTGTAGTATATATAAACCTTATTAAGCCTGAAAACAATTTGTTAAAGAGTGTGCCTGGATTCAGTGTTGAAGTCATTCAAATCCATCTTAATCAACATTATTTTCCCAGATTTTAGTTAGCTGTCCTGGTGAATTCCTTTCCTCTCTTTTTGCTCGGTACTTTGATATTGATTGATCATTGTAATAATGTACACCAGAGGTATTCTTTAATGACTGGTTTGCTAACTAGGAAATTATATCCATTTACTACGAACGTTTGTTGAACTCTCCTGAAGCCAGAGTTTAACAAAATAATAAAAGAGGAAAACTGGGTGGGTTGCTGCTTGATTAGTAAGCCAGAAAGTATTTAAAAATAAAATAAAATGGAATTACATCATTCTCTGGATGTAAGTGCCAGCACTTCTACTTGCATTAACTTTATTTATTACACAAATAAGACATTTACAAAGCACAACATTAAAAGTATGTAACAAAACAGACATTGGTTTTACAAAAAAGTGCTTACAATTTAGTTTTACTTCTTTTAAAATAAATATTAGTCTTGACTGTCCACTCATTCAGAGAAATTTCTTTTGTAACCATTGTAGCCAAGACATGCAGAATTGCAACATGCTACAACAAAATGATTGGCAGATGAAAGAAAACTGACGTGTCTATAGTTGGCATCCTACAGATATATCACTGATAGTAGTGCAGGATTGGTTCCCACTCCCCCATCCCAACTAAGAAGTTGTGTAAGCACCTTTAGCTCGGGTATTGGGGTTAACCAGCATGAGCCAAAACCAAAAAGAATTGGTAATAAAACTGTAAACCACTCCACTTTCAGACCCTCGCCTTATTTAGTTACCTTATTAAACTCGAGTGAAAAGCCTCCACTGGCTATCTTCATTGGATTTGTTTCTGCAAGAGGTTTTGAAATAGCAACTGGAAAAGTTTAGTCCGTGGAGTCTGCATTGCTGCACCAGAACCCATTTGGCAATTACTGAATAAACTAAGAAAATGAAAATGATTTTCATTTTATTTGTGTTTTTCTTTTTTTTCTTTTTTAATCTACAGACAGGAGATGAATGCAAATGACCTGAGATAAGGTTTGGTTCAGTGGCAACAGTCAGTGTGAAATATGTTGTGAAACAATGTATTGAATAAATTAGAGGATTTCTTACATTCTTGGTACAGTGGAGTATTTTCCATACACATAATTAGCTCTAAAACTGCACAAGCTGAATTGCTTCCAGTTTTTGCAAACAATTTGGGCTTAATATAAACAGAGCCTGATTTCTGAATTAGCAAAGCTGCTCCTGGCTACTTATGGGGGAAAGTGCCCCAGAGCACAGTCTGTGCGGGGCAGCTCACCCCATGGGCTGTGGTGAGTCCACTCCCACTGGAGAAAAGCACCTATGCTCCCTCTGCTTCACGCTCCAGTCCTGTCAGTGGTATCAGTTACACACGCTTTGCTATACAGTACATTTCACAAGTGGAGTTCTTTTTGATCAGTAAGTTGATATTGAGCAGATACATATTTAATAGTTTCCCTTTCATTGCACCGCCGAGACAGAAGAGAAATGCACCAGAAAAACATTTTCTCCCTCAGCAAAACAGTTGTGGAAATCTCAAGTACTGTGGTCAGGTCAAGTTACAGCCTGGAGTCTTTCCTTCGGTCTTAAATCAAACAACTGCCCCTTCGTTTATGGCACTAATTCCACAACTAAATGCGCGTTAGGATGTGCGAGCACAAATGGAGAAGTGACCCGGCTGACCACAGCCAGCATCTTAAAGCTGTTGCATGCAGGCACAGCAATCCACCCTAGCCTTGCAATAACAAACACCACCAACAGCCAGCAAAGGGACACCCATCCTTCACTCAGCGCTCCAGAAAGGACAACAATGACTGCAATGGGTACAACTGGTGACTGTCCCCTCCCCGAAGGGACACCTCTGCAGGGGTGGTTCCAGTCAGGTCAGGCACAAGGGGGTGCCTTGTCAGTGACTACACACTGGAAATAGTTATTCACACGTCAGGAGGTGACAATAATTCTTTGTGGACTTTATTTCCTCTCTCCTTTCAAATGTTATTTTAAACTGGGAGTAGAGCTGCTGCCTGCAGAGAGAATACTGGCCTTACTGACCAAGGTATTACCATCATGCTCTGTCTGTATTTTTATAGATATATATATATACACACAAACCTCTGCATGTGCATATATATATACACATATATATATACACACAAACCTCTGCATGTGCATATATATATACACACATATATATAATATATATATCTATTTGTTCCAACAAATATCAGTGCATGCTTGTACTCAGTCACTTCTCAAAGACCTCTCTTGGCGGCCACCTCATCAGACATCCACACCTCCTGACGCCGTTCCCCATGCGGTCAGAGCAGCGAGTGCGCCTTGTGCTTATAGCTGGAGCCACATGTCTGGCCATGGGTGTCACACACAGCTCATGGGCACAGCCTTGCCACGTGTGCAATAGGGGCTGGCCAAGGCTTTAGGATGGCTGCCCACCTGATGGAGATTGATCCAGAGAAAAACACACATATCTAGAGTTCAAACTAAAAACAAGTTATGCAACGGATGGATTCCTGTCTTCTGGTCCTCAGGCACAGTTCAGTCATACTACACACTAACTGCGGCTCATGGTAGGCTTTCACATTCTTGGAAACACGGCCTCACAGACACTCAGCAGCAAGACAGACCCGTGTGCTTGCATGGAGAGAGGTTTTGTTACAGACCTGCTCTTGGCTTGGTGCGAACTGAGAAGGGCTGGCAAAGGTTATGTGTTTACTTTTTGTTATTGCCATCAATGAAGGATCATTTTGGAGCTTTTTTCCTGATTTGGGGCCAGATTGCTGAGCGCTTCCTTTGCTGTTGCAATGAGCCCTGTGGTGCCTGCCCGCCAGCAGCAGCCCCCCCGGGCTCTGCAGGACTTGGCAGCAGCAACAACCATATTCCAGCAATGGGGAATAACAGGAGGGCAGAGCGAATCGGAATGATGCTGCCAGATAAAGGAATATGCCATCACCTTGCTGTCCACTCAGCTAGGACTGTTTCTGCTGGCTTTGCCAAGAGTTTCGCCTTTTAACCAATCTCCCATTTCTGCCCCACTGTTCCCACTGACTGAACTTGGGTCCACACCAGGGCAGAACACTTCTGTGCCTTCACAACCAGCTTCCATTGAGGATTTCCCACTCCCAGCATACGGAGTGTCTGAGAGTTTTGTGTAGGTACATTCTGCAATCACCCATTTGTGATCCAATATGACTTCAAGAATTAAAGTAGCTTGTTGATAAAGAACAAGAGTAAGAAACAAGATTTGGCAGATGGCTCGGAGAGGAGGAGAGAGATATTCAGTGTTCTAAGAACAAGTCAGCAATCAAAAACTTCAGGGTGTTAAACCTGGCTCTGCCACCAACCCCCACAGTTCTCAGTTTAGGACATCTTGGTTGCCCCTCCTATAAAACGGGGGGAAAAACCGCTAAGATTTACTTACCTTAGAGTGATCAAAGGACAAGTGATTCTAAAGCACTTTGAGGAGGAAGAAAAACTGCCTATTTCCAGCTGGCATCATGTTTTCCACTTAGTGGAGTCTCAGCTACCTGCGAGTTTGGCTCAGGAAGATCTGTGTATATATCGAGTTGCTGAGCCAAAAAGCTCATTTCAGATTTCACACATGCAAGTGGAAATCGGGAGGGATGTCCAGGAACCAACAGCGCTTCACTGGTGCAAAATGAGAATCAGGCCAAACCACCCAAATTCCTCCTTCCTTTATG
>JANRGW010002205.1:0-13196 GCA_024733675.1 Psilopsiagon aymara | reverse complement strand
ACCCCCCCCCCCCCCCCCCGAGACTCAGCATGTTCTGGTTTGTTCATATTCCCATGGGTTTGGGAGCAAGCGTTGCAAGCACAGTAGAGTCACTAATTCTGACTGTGTCTGGCATTGCCTTGGAGAGACTCACGGTCATTCTACAAGTCCACAAGAAACAAGTGAAAAATGTAATTCTGCACTCAACACACACATACACAGAGTGTCGCTGGAGAAATAATAGTGGATGTTAGGTGCTGGTCAATGGGAAGAACTGAGAATGCTGGATCTGAGTTTCTCCTGCATGACTGATAAGTTGCCTTGGGCTGGACGCTGTGTTTCAGCGGCTGAGGGGCAGTGGTGCTGGTAGCGCCATGGGCAGATGAGGAAGAGTTCGCGCAGTCAGTACTGAAAGAGGATGACCTAGTGGGAGAAACGTGAACCGAGCGTTAGCTGCTTTCAGACACACACAGACAGCCCTCGCCATGGATGTGTGCTCTCAGGGACCAACAGGACAGATGTGCTCCACTGCAGCAGCCGCTTCCTCATGGAAAAGCCCTCCCTGGAACCACTGTCTGCCTGGGATCTGCCAGCCCTGCCCATGGAACGAGCTGGCTGGGGAAGGCAGGCACAGCATCCGGGGAGCCCAGGCGGGAGGAACGGGACTATGGCAGCACAAACACTAAGAGAACAGTGCACCTCGGGCACAGCTGTAGCTATGAAACCATCTCAGGCTGGGCAAAACACTGTGAGCTGTATTTGATGTATTCATTCTGTGATACAGCAGCTACCAAGAAAGGTGAAGGCCATTGCAACAGTCCTTGCTCTATTCACCTCCCTTGCTAATCAACACAAAATCCCCTCAATCCACTACACCTCGCTGCTCATACAGTGTCTGCCCTTGCCATCAGCCAGGGGAAGAGCTGGTGCCATAGCCACTACACGGGGTACTCCTCGAGGAGGGAGGGGGGAGATGCCCCATGTGCAAAGGGAAACAGAGTCTTTGCATTTACATGTGTTTTCCCAGGATCTCAGCTGTCACTGCTTTTAAAAAAGGTTGGATGTGGAAAAAGGCTGCTTCAGGTTTCAGGAATTCAACATGCAAGAGATTGCTTGGAAAAGGAGCTGGCTGGGGGCAGCTCCATGTCCCGAGAACCCAGTTTTGCAACAGTTGAGAGCAAGTGATTGCATTTAAATCACAGGAGCCCTTTGCTGCAGTAAGTTTCTCTGAATGACAGGACCCTATAATGTTTTTCCTGCAAACCCTCCAGCTTGCTGTGCAGGTATCATGACTAAATGGTAGCATTTACACTGAACAAGTAACTTTGCTGTGCCCCTGCTTGTGCTTATCAAAACAGAGATCAAAAACCTACCATTGCTGCACTGAATAGAGATTTGAAAAGAGAGATGCTGCAAACTTCAAACAGTAAAGACCAAAGCTAAAACCAATAGGAGTTGCCACAGGTTTAGTGTTTCCTCAAAATGAAGTCACTTAAACACAAATCAAGTGTTATGAGCCTAATGCATGTTTCGGAAGTCTTGCCCCCAGATAAGCTGTGTTAGACCTGACAGATGCTTTAAGTGCTGAACAGAAAAATACCAACATGCTATATGAGTCTATGATTCTATGAATATTGTTTCCTGGCCAGACATTGTGAAATAACATTCCTACTTCAGATAGTGTATGAGCCAGTTGTTATTTTCTTAAGCAATACTAGAATCCCCAAGAAATGAACCTTTTCCATTAACTCATGGAAAATCAGAGAGAGAAGAGTTTAGGCAGGAAAGTGTCAAAAGCCTTCCTTGAATGCAGGCACAGAATCCCAGCACATCACAACAACGAGGGGTATTTAGTGAAGACCAAGGTGATGCTGTTTTGACCAACAGTTGCTACATCGATCTAGGGCCACCAAATGAAGGAAAGACACATGAGTGGGCAGCAGCTGCCAGAGATCATGGAGAAGCAGTGATGCTGACAAGAGACAGCAGTGGCAATGATGGTACACAAAAATCATTGCTACAGTGGAGGTTTGGCCCCAAAGCCTGAAACAGGGACTGCAATTACCTTCTCACCCCTATTAGATAGTGGTCCTTCCATGTCTGCTTTGAGGTGCACTGGTGGAGCAGTGTAGGGAAGTCTACAGTGCACTTGTCCACACTGTACCTGACCTGTGGATGAGAAGAGGCTTCAGCCTCCGTTACTACAAACAACACACACCCTGCAACTGGCACGGTCAGGCTTACACACGAGAAGCAGCTTGGGACACACATGGAAGAAGAGGTGCCCAGTGGATCAGGCAAAGGGGCAGCAGGAACCACGTTTCACTATAGCCCACATGGGCAAGGGAGAAGCCTCGTGGAGCCAAAACCTCCATCCAGGCATGACCAAAGCTGCCCACGGCTCACAAATGATGCACTGGTGCTTAGCAACTGTTAGAAAAAGCAACTCTGATTTTGTGAGCAGGAAGGAAACCACTTGACCACCAAGCTCAACAGGGCACATTCACATCTCTTCTCCATGACAAAGAAAACACAAGGAGTGCCAAGGACCAGTCAGGTAAAACCCAGGCAGTGACTTTCCTGGGGATGAGGTATGGAAGGAAAGAGGCTGCAGCACCCCCTCTCCCCTCCTTCTCTCATCTGGGGCTTCCCAGTTAAAGCCCTTCAGAAAACCCTGCAGACTCACTTCATCAGAGCACGAGGAGCAGCAGCTCATGCACCAGCCATGCACCCGCTGCACAAGGGTGGTTTTGGCAGCACTCTGTGCTACGGTGCCATCCCACTTCCCTGCCTACCCCAAGCACCCACTGCATTGCTGGCACTTACTTTCTATGTATCCGTGCAGTGTCACCATGCGGGCCCGCTCCGGGCTGCTGAAGGGCGAGTAGTGAATGTCATCCGAGAGCGAGGAAGGGATGCGGGACGGGGGGGCTCCCGAGGGCGGCACCGTGTGCTGCGGGGTGTGTTTTTTATGGCGGGCTCTGCAGTTTTGAAACCAAACCTGGAACAAAAAGCAGCAAAGGATGCAAAATGGAGAGGGAATTGGGTTGAAGCGTGTTGGTCCTTCACCAGGGCCCCCTGATGGTGTGTCTTCCATGTGTTTAAAGAAAGAAGGATTCAAACCTAGAAATCTGCACACTGAACACCTCACCAGTGTGCCACCAGCTTCCATAGCTTTGTTTTACACTCGTTAGAGCAAGAGATTTGTCTCACAACAGTACAGACATTAGGATGCCTGAAGTGGCATCTCTACTATTGATTTGTCTTGGTCAAGACCAGCACTGTTCTTCATTAGGGTAATTAAAACTTTCAAGCTTGTCACTGACTGAAACACCCTGACCAGGTGATGCAGAAACTCACATTCATGATCACACTGTTCCCTTCCCTGAGCTCAAAGGGATGTGAAAGCCCTTGGCAACAGCACCCTGCACACGCAGAGCTTCATCTGCAAATGATGGGAAAACCTTTCAAAGTCTTACCTAGATTTTAACCTTCAGCCCCAGCCTGGCATAAAAGCAGGGCTGAGATTACCCGGGAAATGTCTGAACATTAGCAAGGACAGGGGAGACAAAAACGAATCGGAGAACCCGTGGCTTTAGGGACGATAACATCAATATTGTTTTAATCACTTGTGGTTTAATATATTCAAAAGCTACATCAGCAGAACATTAAAGTTGAGAAAGGAGGGTACTGTGGTGGAATACAGCCCTAGTCCATATGAGCAGCAGGTATGAGCCCTCGGACCATATCTCACTGCTTTTAATTAAAGGAATATTTAGGGGATCACATCCCAAGCTAAAACATGCATGGGAGGGGTGGTTTTTTCAATGCTAATGTGGTGATTTCTTTCTTATGCTTGGATTTTTAAAGATAGATGAAGTAAAAACCTTCCCCAAGGCTGAGCAGGGATCAGCTCTCCGAGGCCGAGCACGCCGGACCACGGAGAAGGAAACAGTTATAAGCGTTTGACAAATTGTTTCCTGTTGAAAGTGCCTTTAGAAAATACCCACATAAAAAAATAGGCCAGCGTGCATCCAGCTTCATCTGCAGCCTGATGAAGAGCCTCAGTCACTGAGCCTCCAAAGAACCTCCATCACTGAGCCTCCGAAGAACCTCAATCACTGAGCCTCCGAAGAACCTCAATCACTGAGCCTCCGAAGAACCTCAATCACTGAGCCTCCAAAGAGCCCCAGTCACTGAGTCTCCAGCCAGGTTTTCACACATGACATCGAAACATGTCACTGGCAAAACAATCCTGGATGAAAGCTCCAGATTCACTTTAATCACTCGTGTTTTATTGTATGCAGAAAGAGTGTCAGCAGAACATTAAAGTGAAGAGTATGAGTGTCACCAAGGGGCAAAGATGGACTGCATACAGAGGCAGAGAGCTGGGAGTTGCAGAGGGGGAATTCTCTCAGTCCGTATGGCACAGCTTTCCCTCCTCCCCCAAGCAGCAGAAGTGCTGGGACTTCCCTGCCACCATGGCCTTTTTTTCCTTTAAGTAGATCCCAATGCTTCCCAAAGTGATCCAGCTTTGCCTGCTCATGCTGAGCTGGCTGCTGAAGATGGGGAAGCACCCGCACTGCCCGTGCCTGCTGCCAGGGCAGAGCACATTGCTCCAGGACCTTGTGCTAACAGCAGCTTTCCCACCCGGCAATTTATTGGGACTGGCTGGGTTATATGGTTGGGTTTACCCATTGCATCGTAAGAGGGAAAACTAAACAGAAAACCCACAAGTGAGACAGAGGAAGGATGGTGCTGGCATTGCTATGGAAGGCAGTGAAGCCAACACACTGGTGAGGCAGCACGAAGATGCTGGATGCTACAAGTCCCAGGGTTGATGTGCAGGGGCAAGAGGCTCCAGGGATATGAGTCCTGTTAATACCGGTGCACCCCCTTTGCCCCTTCCCTCCCCCTGCTCAGGGCTGCTCAACCGATGGTGCCCGCCCTGCCTGCCCCTCACCTGAATGACTCTCCGACTGAGCCCCGTCATGTCTGCCAGCTTCTGCAGCGTCTGTGCATCGGGGTTGTTGTCCTGAGCGAACTGTGCCTGCATGACCTGCGGAGGGGATGGAAAAGGGGGTCAGGATGAGGCCAGGGAGCCGCAGCCCCTCCAGCCCCCCCGGCCCAGCCCCACTACCTGCAGCTGCTCGGCAGTGAAGGAGGTGCGAGCCCTCTTGGCTGGCTTCGGCTGGCTGTCCTGCTCCGAGGGCACAGCCCCCTCCAGCGTGATCCCATTGCCTACAACAGAGAAGCCCCCCATGTGCTGCAGCTCAGGCGCTCCCCTGCTCCCCCCATGTGCAGTGGCCACTTGACCAGGGGACAACATGCCTGGCATTGCCACAAAGGGCACCTGCAGCATCCCTTGCAGCGAGCAGGAGCAGAAGGAGCAGAGCTGGAGCCACCAGTTGTGAGCTGCCAGGGTTGCTGAGCCCCTCCATGCACCAAGGAGACAGCACCAGCCCTGCAGACTTCACTATTGAACTAAGAAAAATGAAGCAGTGGGGAACGAGCGACAGGGAAAAGGCAGCAGGAAGATGGGTGTCAAGGTGGTGCGTGAAGGAAAGCACTGATGTCCTGCTGGCCCTGCCTTGGCCACACTACTTGGCTTGGAATGGACCCTGCCCCTGCTGGGCTTATCAACGTCCTTCATTCCTGCCCCATGCTGCTCCCTGTGACCGCATCTCCCCTGTATACGCTGCCCCCATCAGTCATTTCATTTGCTCAGACAATTTCACCCCTTTCCCCAGCCCCAAATCCTCACAGCACCCTGACCTCCTCTTCCTCCTGGGTCCTAAAACAGGAGCAGCACCATCCCCATGGCCTTGGGGATGAACAGCAACCACACCAACAGGGACACACCAGGCAAACACTGCCCATGGAATTGCTAAACATGGCATTAGGATGAGCCCTGCCATATCACAGAGCTATGCAGCACGCAGGGATCCCCTGTTCCTCACTGGGGTCCCCGCACAGCCCATGTGGTTCCCTGCCCGGCCACGAGCACTGCAGTGCAGCACCGATGAGGGATGGATGAGGGAGGATGCCTGAGCAGGACTGGCGCTCACCCCGCTCCCAGGATGCGCCTGCACAACCCGGTGCTCGCTCTGCAAGCTGGACCAGGCTGTGATTGTCTTGGCTTGAGTTGAAGGACTTTCTCATATAGTTTGACTTGTTCTTTTCAGATGATGAATGGGACTCTGACTTCAGCAACATCTGTTTATTTTTCTTGTATGTAAAACCTCATGTGCAGAAGAAATTGCTGGGTAATTAGGGGGTGTGGGGGGGGGAGCATGGCCCTCCAACTCTACAGCAACTGCAGCTCTGCAAAGCAATCCCATTCACTTCTCAAAACCAGGGGACACTTGGAAGCAGGACCCTCACCACATGCCCCAGCACTGTCTGACACTGTTGGGACTCAGCCCACACCAGCAGGTCCTTATGAGCAGCACCAGAGCCACTGCCCCAGCTCCTGGCTGGGTTAACAGCCCTGCAGGACCCCCCAGCACCAGTCCCTGTGACCTTGCATTAGCCTGCTCTCCAGGCCATGCAGCCTCTCCCCCTCCATCCCTGCTCCCCACTGCCTCGCTCGTGCCTCCACAGCAGCCGACCATATGGATCAACACACTGCGAGCCCCATCCCGAGCCAGGACGCTCGTAGCCCAAGCGGGCACTCTGTTTTTATCCTCTTACTCAAACACTGTAAACAGAAACACGTTATTTTCATGTCAGGTTGATTAATGGTTTCCACATGCTGCATGGCCAGGGCATGGTGTTTGCCTCCCCGTGCCCACCGATCGCTAGCAAAGGACACACAGGGCTGGAGTCCTGCTCCTGGCCAGGGATGATGCCCCAGGAGAGTCCCAGGCACAGAATCCTGTAAGAAGGTGCCCCTGGGCACTTCCCTCGTTGGCTCTGAGGCTGCACAGCATCCTTGGCACCCTGCTCTCACCCAGTGCAGCACCCACGTGCAAACAGCCTCACATCCGCAGCAGCCATTGCTCCTATAGAGGAGACAAACCCGGGCTCAGCCCCAGCCCACGGGCAGCACCCAGCATGACCCCCCCTTCTCCAGCACCGACAAGCTCCTACAGTATCCAGCTCCCCTGAGCTGCAGTTGCTGCCATACCAACACATCTCGGGTGCTTTCAGTGCAGGACAGCCCCCAGCACCGCCTGGCCTCCCTGTGCACCGCATTGAACCAACCCCACTGATCTGTTCCTCTGAGCATCCCCCTGTGGCTGCTGCCATGCAGGAGGATGGGGGCTGAAGGGGTCAGGAACTGCAGCACTGCATGAGCTCAGTGTCACCGATTGGATTGGGAAAGCAGAGGCTGGCAGCAGGGACAGCAGCACACGGTGAGGTCCGGCTGGGAGCAGCACATCCCCAGGCGGGCAGGGTGGTGGAAAATGATGGGGAGGTTCTGTCCCATCACCAACTTTCCCACCTTCTACATTCATGACTCACAGCCTCAAAACCCAAGCGGCTTCCTCATGCACTGCACGCCGGGCTGCAGGGTTTGTCCTCAGCATTGCCTGTGGCACACTGGTCTGCCGTGAGCCTGGAGGACTGGAACTGGATGACCTTAAAGTCCTTTCCAACCCTAACTATTCTATGAGTGCTGCCAACACATTGACTGTCTCCATGAGCACATTGCCAGCCCAGGGCCTCACACCCAATCCCCACCAGGACTCCCCATCACTGTTCTGGTGACAACAGGACCAACTTGGCACCCCATGATGGGGATCAGCACTGGGGGACAGGGATGGCCCCAGGGTGAGGCCACAACCGCGGCGTCGGGGCTGCGTACCGTTCTCCGCCGCTCGCTTGAGGTTCTCGATCATGGTGTCGTAGTGGATCCGGCACAGCACCTTCTCCTCCACCAACCCAAACTCCTCGCCAGTGGAGAGCTGGCGCTTGCAGGAGAAGCAGGCGAAGCAGGCGAGGTGGTAGGCGTTGCCCCGCGCTCGCCGCACCCAGTCGCTGGCGTAGATCTGCCTGCCGCAGCGGGCGCACTTGGTACCAAACCGGCTGCGGGAGGAGAAGAGGATGGGTGAGACCAGGCAGAGGTGGAGGCAAGGCAGGCTGAGGGCCCATCACCCGCCCCATCCACAACACCCATGCAGGGAAAGCACTGCAGCCAAACCGCCCCACCAGTGCCATTGCTCCGCGGTGCAGGCAGTGGTACAGGCAGCGCACCGGCAGTGGTACGTGACTCCCTGCTGCCCCAGCGGAGGGGCTGAGGTGACGCACTGCCATGAATCAGCTTCCAAACCCAGGGGGGTTTTGTTTTGATAACAGGCAGTGTAAGGCTCGATGGAAACTGTGTCAGAGCCGGGGCTCTCCCATTGCCATAAATCAAAACATGTGTGTTCTCCGCACACGTACGGGCGCAGGCATCCGCTTCTTCCTCCTACCAAGAGGGCTCCTCACGGCGAGAGGATGATGATCGCGCTTAAGCGACTTACGCTGCGAAGAGGCAACAAGAGGCCAGGATCCCTGCATTGGGCACTCAAAACCCACCATTTCTGCCGGGATAATTCATGGGGACAATGCGGCCCCCATGGCCCTGCACCCCAGCCCAGCCAGGACGTGCTGCCTGCAGCACAGGCGGGGTCAGGCATGGCTTTGGCTTGGCTTCTGCATTTCGGTGTTGCCACCGCTTAAAGAAATCACTGTGATGAGCAGCAGTGAGTGCAGTGGGGGAGAAGAGAGCATCTCTGACACCGCAGAGCTCTGACACAGCCCTGATCACAATCCCTGCCTTCCCCGCACACCTCCAGCGTAGTCACTGCTGCCACCACTCATTGGGAGCTCTGCCCGAGCAGCTCCAGCATCCTCAGCACTGGCACAAAACACCACGACAAATGCTCCAGGAGACCCCCACATGGCAAACCCTTTGTTTCAATCACTGCAGATGGGCGATGGAGGAGCCCAGGTCAGCCCAACACATGCTGCCCATGCCCGGCCCCACGCCGCCGAGCTGCCGCCCGCCCTGGGCTCAGTGAGATGCAGAAAGTCCTGGGCTGGAATTAGTAATTGCAAAACTATTTGGGAAGAAAAGAAAGGTTTGAATGCTTCAGCCTGACCATAGCTGACCAGGGGGAAAACATGTTAACGAGAAAATAAAAGGGCTGCTTTAGAGAGGACATTTCTTGTGCTGAAATTATACAGAGACTTAGCTAAGAGACTTCACTAATTTACTTCAGATGGGAACGCTGTAAACTGACTTTGTGCCAGCTAGTTTATATAAACGCACAAACAAAAGAACTGTATTAATTTTTTATTTAGAAGTAAAGATCATTCCTGTAAATTGAATTACTTTGAACAATGTGCTATGTAAACAGCCATACTCGCTGAACGGTATCAACCGTGGGGCAGGCTTACCCGGCTAATAGCACGTGGTAATCGCTGCTCCCCGCTCAGATCCCAGCCTGCTGCAGGGAGGGGGGACACAGTGCAGGGATGGGCATATCCCAGCATCACTGAGGATGAGGGAAAACAGAGGCACAGGGCCCCATGCAGGGTAGGTCACCCATCCCCATCCCACACCGGCTGGGACAAGGGGAGACACGCAAGTGAACCCAACCCACAGCACGATGTGCCGTGGGATCCCCAGGTTGGTGGTGGCTCCTGGGGGCAGCGTCGCAGGCTGGGGCTGACACCACCATCCCCAACAGAGCCATGGCATTGGCAGCACCCAGCGGGAGGCTGAGGCTCCGCAGTCAGACACAGGCACCAGCGCTGCACCGACTGCGGCACCGGCAACAACTGACACTGCACCATCATCTGCTCCAGCACCCACTGCAGGGACCGGGTTTAACAGCAAACAGGCTGAGCCGGGGCCAGGCGCAAGCACCCACTGTCACCCAACTGAGACCGTCACCGCAGGGATTGACATTGCCATCGGCGCAGGGACAGGGAATGAGTTGCCTGCGAGCTCTAAACCACAGCAAATAACAGCTCAAAGATGAAACAGACTTCAGTTCACTGAGCTCACAGGGCCGTGAGAGCCCAAAGAGCTCCGTCTGCTCAGGGCAAAGCAGCAGCAGAGGCTCCACATGGCTGCTGCCACCCTTCCGGCAGGGATGAGGATGGGGACAGGGCTGCAGGAGATACAGAGCCAGAGGCTTTCTTCAAGCCCAGCGCTGCAGCACAGGCTGGGGCATCCACAACTGCTGGAGCCATCGTTTCACACCCCACATGCACAGTCTGTGGCCAGGGGAGAGGATGCTGCTGGCTCTCCATGACGGTCACTACCAGGAGATGGAAACTGCCGACAGCATTACCAGGAAAGACTCATCCCAGAGACTCATCCCACCTCCCCCAGGGGTGGCTGCAACATCTGGGGCACGGGAAGAGCAGAGGTGGGAGGACACCCTGGTGCATCCTGGCTCTCATACATCACTTGTACCCGTGTGCTGCAACTCCCTGAGCCCGCCTGACCATTCAGCACCCAGGGCCACACACAGCACTGGGCTCCCCTGTCCCTTTCTTGGGCCCACTATGTAGAAAGCTCCTAACACAGCCTGTATGGTCAAGCTGTGGCTTCCAGACACGTCCCAGATCCACAGCACTAGGTTGCCTCAGTCTATCTCCGCACTGAGCCACAGCGATGCTCAAGCAGAACCAACCCAGTGCGACATGACAGCAAGGGGTGACGGAAGCCACCCGAGCCCACCCGCAGCACAGCTCCTTTGCTGTGCTGTCCCCCAGGGACACATTCCAAAGCCGGTGACCCCACACTCCCATGCCCAAGGGCTGCCCGTGGAGGCAGGAGCCACAGGGGTCACAGCAGGGTGCTGCGGGAACCACACCGGGATCACACCAGGCCTCCCTGTGAGCCGAGCCGTGGGAGCTTGGCTGTGAGCAGCCCTCGCATTGCCTGGGAACAGAGTGTTCTGCTCAATGAGCTCCAGTTTTAATTTGGTTCTCCTCGAGCCCTGGATGCCAAATAAAATTATTTGACAAGACACAGGAAACAGCAGCGTTTGCTTAAAACGCACATGAGGCCGCGAAGCCGCGTCGGCACTTACACAGCCTCCAACGTGAACAGGGAAGGAAAGGACAGACAGAACAGGCCTAAACATGCTCAGTGTCGGGCAGTGCCCATAGGCAGCCCTGCGCCTGACAGACCCCAGCTCCAACATCTCGGAGAGTTATTGCTGGCGCAATAAAAGCCGCCGTGTGCTCAGCGCAGAGCGCATCCTGCAGCCCCTTCCCATCTGCCTTGGCTCCAGGGCCCCAAGTGCGTTACGATGGGTTTTCTGCCTTGCTTTATGTCAAATAAAGCAACAAACGCGCTTCATTCGCAGAAGATAACAAACACGAGGAGAACCAGCTCGAGAGTCAGGGTCCGGGTCCCGGCCATCCGGGTTCCCCCAGCTGCTGGCCGGGAGCCGCTCAGGCACAAGAGGGGGCCGAGTGAGCGGTCTCCGAGCCCGGTTTGCCAAGGGGCAGCCGGGGGGCGCCTGCCCTGACCCACCCCGGCTCCCGGCTCCGCACCGGGGCTGCCCTCGGGGGCAGCGGGAGCGACCCCCGCGTCGGGGCGGCCCGAGCTCAGCCGAGGCTCTCGGATGGAACGCTGGTTGGGGGACGACGACAGAGCGGCCCCGAGCGCTGCCCTCGGCGGTCACCGAAAAGAGAAAATCCAAACCCCGAAATCCCCACCTTTTTGTGCTAAAGGCGAGTGCGAGGCGCGATCTGGGAGCCCCCACCCCTCCCAAACAAGCCCCCCCCCAGCAACGGGGGGGTCCTGCGGGGCTTTCAGCGGTTTTCGTTTTAGTTTTCTTTCCCATCCGCGCTCCCCGGAGGGCAGAGCCCGGGAGGGACGGAGACGTCCGCTGGCTAAAGGGGTTTCTATTCAATAGATGCCATTCGCTGTATGTGCTCGAAGACGATTTTTAAATCCAGCTGCTACATTAAAAAAGAAAAAACCTTTGCAAAGGCTCACTTTTTAAAAAGTTAAAAATTAAAATTAAAAAATAATAAAAACCCCAACGAATAAACCCGAACAAACCAAAATTAACGAGATCGGAACCATCATTAGTCAATGACAACGCTGAAAGTGCCCCGAAGCAGCACAACGGCACCGCCGACTTCCTTAAACCTCTCTGCTGAGCGTGAAGGAGATTTCGGTGAAATCGCCCTCAAACAGAAGCTCAAAGCCACTGATAATTACAATAATACCAATAGCTTCAATAGTAACAATACCACCTCCACGCACCCCCGGGACCGCTCGGCCCTCCGTAGCCCCGCACCCGGCTCCGGCAGCCCGAGAAGCGCGCACCCCGCGGACCGCGCACCGCGCCCGGTTGGGACCGGGGCTGAGCCTCGGGTAATCGGTACCCGGAGCCCGATGCAAACCACAGGCGAAACCTCGCACGTATTTCCCTGTCCGCGGCCCCGCTGCCCGCGGAAGCTGCCCCGACCCGCTCCGCCGCGGCCGGGGGATGCTGCCGAGCCCCCGCAGGGGTCATTCTCATTTCCTGCCGTGATTCCCCTTCCTCCCGGGACAAACGGCATTCCCTCATCCTGGTGGAACGGGGAAAGCCAGAGCGAGAGGTTCTGATGTTAAACCCAAGTGAGGAGCTCGGGATCCTGCACCCCGTCGGGCCACTCGTTTTTTAGGGAAAATTCGTGGGTTTAGGTCTATAACGAAGAGACGGTCGCAGATACAAACATCCCCCCGGCAGGAAGCGCTCCCCGGGGGACGCGGGTCCGCACCGAACCCCACGGCAGCCGCCCGGTCGCGGGCATTCGTTTCGGTTCTTTAACGCCCTCCTGCCACGGGCACCCCGGTATTTGCGATAGCGCCGGGCAGACAGAGCTTCCCCAAAGCAGCTCAGCACCGTAGACCGATAGGAACACGTTTACTCTCCCGGCAGAAGCCGAGGCGATGCCGTTCAACCGTCCCTTCCAGGGGCGAGGGAGCGTTCCCCGCCGCGGCTCGGGGCGGCCCGCACAGCCCGGGTGCGGGGCACAGCCCCCGGCAGTGAACAGGGGTCAGGAACCCCTCCGGGAAGGGCTGCAGTTGCACCCCAAACCCCATTCCTCCCCGTGCCCCGAGGGGACGCCTCTCCACCGGGCTGCTCCGGGGAGCCTGGCGGCTTCTCCGAGCCTTCTCCCCGCAATCCGAAGCCGGTGAGGACACGGAGCCCCCCCTGGAGAGCAGAGCTGCCCCCCCCCCCCCCCCCCCCCCCCCCCCCCCCCCCCCC
>JANRGW010002204.1:0-18697 GCA_024733675.1 Psilopsiagon aymara | reverse complement strand
AAGAGGCCAAAGTCTGCTCTCTTGAAGTCCAGGGCAGTGAGCTTGCTGCACGCTCTTCTCACTGTCCTGGGGATCTCAAATTCGATCATCTCATGATCACTGCAACCAAGGCTGCCCTGGAGCATCACATTTCCAACCAGCACTTCCCTGTTGGTGGGCACGAGGTCAAGCACGGCACCTCTCCTTGTCTGCTCCTCTATTACTTGCAGAAGGAAGTTGTCTTCCACACAATCGAGGAGCTTCCTGGATTGTTTGTGCTGGGCCGTATGACAGATGTAAAAACTTCAGGTTTTTTGAATCATTTGTATTTAAGAAAGTTAAAATCTTTCTTAAAGAAATATTCTTAAAGAAATATTCTTCTCAAGTCGGCAAGGTTTTCACAGCCCTTTCATCTGCACATGCAGATGAGAATTATATAGTTTTATATATTAAATTCTTTTCTAGAAATTCCGTAAAATTTAAAACTCTGGAAGAGCAAACCACCCTCTATATCAAACTAATTAATTGGCAGAATCTGATTTAATTCTGTACCCTGTGGGAAAAGAGTGTTTGTATTTCCCTTAAAACAAAAGGTGAGGTCTTTTTACTTTACTTTTTACTTTTTTTAGGCAACTCTGCGTTTGATTTTATGTGGAATTCCCTCCTGTGCATGCCACTGTCCATTTCACACAATGTTGGAGGGATACCACAGAGGTAGTCTATTTTCAAAGTTGTAATACAAAATTGTTGATGATCAAATTCTATTCTTTCCATGTAAGTATGTCAGAGCTCAACTGGAGCCACTGAATTATTAAGGGGTTATATGAGTGTAAGTGAAGGTGGGCTCTAGCTTAGATATTTTTTTACTAGGAAGTGCATTCTTCCTTCCAGCTACTGGGTGATATGATGGTTTGGGGTTTTTTTATGAATTAATTAATAATTTGCAATAGTTGCTTAAATATGTGAAAGATCCTCAATGAAGACGGAGCTGCTCTGATCTCTTGCCCAAGTCTTCGCGAGGTAGTTTATGCTTCTGCTAGTGATGTTCAGTATACCAGATACCACATTATTTCTGTAATACTAAATGGTAGCTAGCACACATTAAAATTCCTACAAGAGTCAGACAGAAATTTCTTTGCTCTTTAAAAATGTTCACTAGGTCTACACAGTTTTTAAGCAGCTTCCTCGTTGTTGGGTGTGAAAACAGCTGTAGCTCTTCCTGCTCTGTTGTCACTTGCCTTGTACTTGTGAGCAAGTTTTAATGAGTGGAGAAATGGCTACTGCCACTGTAACATCGTCCAGCATAAAAGCAAAAGAACAGTCTCTGCAGAAAGGTTCTCTCAATCTCCATCCTTTTTTTTCCAGTTCAGCTGTTGTTTAATTTCTCTGAGATTCTCATATGGTTTTTTAGTCATTGTAATAGCTTTATAATATTGGAAGAGATTTTTAGATACCAGTATCCTAAAAGCTTCTGGCAGTATTACTCTGCACTTACATAAGGACATAAGGAAGAATTCACCAGTTTTTACCAGAGAAGTAAGTTTTCCATTCACACATTTAAGGTGTGAAGAAGCACACAGCACACTTTACTACACAGTTGCTATGAAACAGAGACCTGCAACTCTAAATCACTGATGTTGTCTGTATGATGAAAATACACCTTCTCTTTATCCCTTAGACATTATTTTCACTGTTTAGCCACTATGAAAGTAATATCCAGATTTTTAAGCTTCTCTTAGTCTGTTGGGGTGCTTACTGTAAATGTCCTTTACATCAGATGAAACAGAAAAACTGTTTTGTTTTTCAAAGCTGATGAATTGTTTTCTGTTTATTTGCATATCCTAAATAAGCTGTTTACTGGCTCCAAAATTCCTCTTGCATGTCTAAAAGGTCTATTTGTGAAAATGTTGTCCTATCAAATTGGTCACTATAGCCAAAGATTCTTTTGTAGCCTTAGAGGACATTTAGGACATTACATATGAGTCAACCCACCTGGATCAGTCTTGAACACTAAAGCAGCATCAACTTCCCATCCTCTATGATACAGCTGGTTCATGCTGATAGGTAGGAGATGCCTTTTTTGCTGCCTTTGGTCAGGACCTCTGTATCTATTATGCCCTTAAGATAGGGTAAGTTCTTTTCACTTGAAGAAAAAGTTGTATGACTTACAGACATATTCCACCGTGGGAAACTCTCCACAAGACTCACTTCATCAAAATTCCAGGCTAGGATATTTTAAGGGAGATTTCAAGGGGATTATATGTAGAATAATCCCCTTAAATTACATAAGCATAAGAACTGTATTTGCCTAAAGGAAACCTTTTATAGAGAATGTTTTCAAGCACTTTGCAGTAGGAAAACTACTGAAATTTTAAATGTGATTTACTGTTAATTGTGTTATATATCACAGGTGGTTTCAGGCTATATTTACTACCAGAGTAACTGCATTATAATATAAAGAGAAGATTATTTTCTTCATGAACAATCATATGAAATAAAAAAAAATGCAAATTTAAAGGGCAAAATATATAATAGAACAGAAAAATTAACAAATATGTATTTACTTACTATTTTCTATACTTCTCTTAATGAGCAGAAGCAATCAGAGAAAATAGCACTGATTTACCCAAAATTACTCTCTTTAGGTAGGGTATTATTACATGAATGATACTGTCCTACATGCCACGAGCAATCCATTAATTTCTGTCTTCTTGCAAGTGGGTACCTGTAACTCCTCCTCAACACTTTCCAGCTGGAAGGAACACCTTGTTTCTGGTTCTGATAGGAATTTTCAGTGGGAAAAACAAAGCAAGCAACCCCCCTAACCAGAACCCCCCAGAACCACTCTAATCAGATCCCAGAGTGCTGTGTTTGGGCAATATCATGCAATTCAAAGCTGTGCCTGAGCCCTGGATGGTAAGAAATCGTATTTGTAGTCTCCTTATACTTTGGGAATTGGAAAGCACCAAATCCATAGCACCAATGAGGCAGCATGGCTTCCCCATTACTTCAAAATAAGTTACAATTCCACCCTTGGTCATGCCCCTTCCACCATTCCTTACTCTGGACTTTCAGGAAAGCCACTGAGGGTAACTTCTCCCATTACTTGTGATAGGGCAGTTCGACAGTGAAGGCTTTTAGTGTTTTCACCTATGAACAGAAATGAGATACAGCCTTTGTTAAGTGTATATCTGTGGTAGTTTAACCCCAACTGGCAACTAAGTACCACACAGCTGCTTGCTTAGTCCCTCCCCATCCATCAGATGGGAAGGAGAATCAGAAAAAGGTAAAACTCGTAAGTTGAGATAAGAAGAGCTTAATAATTGAAGTAAAGAAAAATATAATAACAACAACAACAAAACTCAGTAAAAACAAATGATGTACAGCTGCCGACTGATGTCCAGCCAGTCCCCAAGCAGTGACTGGGGGCTTCCAGCCAGCTCACCCCAGTTTATGTACTGAGCATTCTGTGGTATAAGATACCCCTTTGGCTAGTTTGGGTTAAGTGCCCTGGCGGTACTTGCTGCCAGCTTCCCGTGCCCTCCTCACTGGCAGAACATGAGAGATTACAAAGTCCTTGATCAGGGTAAACATTACTTACCAACAACTAAAACACCAGTGTGTGCATTGCTCTCAGACTAAAGCCAAAACACAGCACTGCACTAGCTACTAAGGAAAAGTGAACTCCATTCCATCCAAAACTGGGACAGTATCTAACAAGAGTTAATGGGGGTATAAACCTTTACAGCACTGGCAGAGAGTATAAAAACTAGCAGGGTCAAGTATGGTAAACATCCATTGTAAAGGTGAAGACCTGTCTAGAAAGAAGTGATAAAACATCAGACCCCTAAGCAAGTATAACAGCTCAATCCAGTATTTTATTGTTCTTCCTCAATGTAAAACCAAACTGTATTGCCATGGCACTGAATTTTCTTTGGAGTGAAAAACCATTTCTGTGCGTATATTTTCCTTTTTAATATTTGTTTCAATCTGTTTCAAGATTCCTTCTTTTTGCTCCCATGTGGCAGCTCCCAGATGACATCATAAATATGTATTTATATTTGAAACTCAGTTAAAAATTCAATCCATGCAAGATACTGCTTTCATGTAATCATTATGTAAACTACTATGTGAGAATATCTCTTCAAGCTTCACAGATATTTTCTAGCAGGGAAAATAAAATCCGCAAGGACTCGTCCTGCTGTGGAACATTTGACAACTTGCATTGGTAACGAAGAGGTAAAGATGGTAGATAATCTGTAAGCCAGTACTGAAAATGCTGCATATTTTGAGTTACTCTAATTTTTGTATAACCGAGTTACACTTTCTTTATTTTTCTCCAACTTTCAGACAGTGTCTATTTTGACCATGTGAAAAACAAATATTTTATGAATGCAGAGACTTTTCACAGAAATCATAAGTCAAAAGCCATCATGGGCTTATCAAATCATGTAGTACAAATGAATAGGACTTCTTTTTAAATATGCAGTATTAGTAACATAGCTGTCATTTAGTTACTTCTTGATTACCTAAAGCATTGGATGTAAGATTTAGAAATTTCTGTTATTCTTTGGGAAAATTACTTACCTTTTCAGGTAAAACTAATGCATTTTTACACTTGTCAGCAGACTGACATGATTTGAAGATTTTTGTAATGGTGAAAGTCAACCACTAGGTGCAGCCTCCTGTTCTGGCAGCTGACACTTTGACAATTCCCTTGGACACTGTATGCAACTAACTACATACAGTTTTAAAGGAAATAGCTGACAAAAATTGTCCAAACTGGTGAAAATTTCCTCAAGAGTTTCCCAATACATGGTGCAGTTTGAGAAAAAAAGTAATTCTTTACCAGGAAAGCTGCTTGCAGTTTGATTTTTCAATGACTGCAGCTATGGGTTTGTTCAAACCTCAATTAAATGTTACTCTCTCAGCTTAATCCATAATCTGTATCTCCTTTTAGGATCGGGGGAGCTGTGCCAACAGTCTTCTCCTATTTTTCGGAAGTGCTTGCTCGGGAGAAACGAGGTGAACACCTGAGTTGGCTCTGTATGTTTTGGATGATTGGTGGTATCTACGCTTCTGCAATGGCTTGGGCAATAATTCCTCATTATGGTAAGAAAGAACATCGTATAGTGATTTGTAGCTCTTCTACTGCAAAAGTAAAGATCCTGAAGTACAGTTTAAAAAGGGGACTTCATATTTGTTCACAAAATACTGACCCTGCTGTCAAGAAAAAAAAAATTATTCCTTCTGGTAGGAATAATAAGAATAGGTTGTACCCTAAATAACAAACAATATATTGAAATGGCGAAACACAGCCAAAACCCATGGTTAGTCAGATTCTTTAAATTACTGAAAACCAGGACACATAAAAATACAATTGGTTGTTGTGTTGCATATGGAGAAAATAAGCGTGGAGACTTGCATCAGAGAAAATAAACATTCAATTGCTGGATGTCAAATTTGTGCTCACATTGTATAATTCAGAAGTCAAATGTCATATAGACATTCTTGAGAAAGAAGAGTAAGGACAATTAATGTTTATAGTGCTAATTCTGAATATGAAGCTATGCTGAATGTTTCATTCTTAGTAGAAGAACTAGAAGTCTAGAAGTAGAGAAATTGAACAGAGTGTACTTTTCAATTATGTAGGGGTGCTGTATGGGTGAATGAGGACAGGTATTACAGAAAGCTTGCAGAAATTTATACACACATGCAGCATAAGCCACTTTGTGAGAGTTCTTTACTGCCCTAACATAGTTAAATATTATGTGGAGGTACAGATTCAATTCTTAGTCTCTTGGGTTTGCCTTTGTGCTCACAGGTCTCCAAGGTTGCTGAGACAGCTCAGGGCTCTTAAAAATTAGCCTCTGCAAGCACTTTCCTACTGGCAGCCCTCAGGACAAGTCAAGTAGAGCTGCGAGTTAGCTGGCATCCAAAGCAGCTTGCTTTAGCCAAGCAATGAGGTTTATCACAGTTGGATTGTAAAAGAGATGACAACTTCATAACATTTGCCCAAAGTGATTGGAACACTCAGCAAGCAGTAATGTCCAGAAATGAATTATAATAATTCAGACTAATAAAATATCTAGACTGTTGCATTAAAATTAATTTTTCCACACAACCTGAATCTATGTTTTCAATCTTGCCTTTTGTCTTTGAATTGCTGGAAGTAAAGAGAGTAATTATTGCTGACAAAGTATAATGTGAATAATTTATTTTTTGTCCAATTAGTAAATTGCTCTGAATGCCAAGTACTTTTCACTTTCCTAAAGATTTTTATTTTCCTTATCTTTGAGTGGAAAATGCAAACATTATGAAAGATATATGTTGTCTAATTTTATTGTAGATTTTATAAATAACTCCATAACCTTTAATAATGTTCTTTTGAAAGACCACATGGCAATATATCAGTGAATAATAATACACTTCTTTATACCAAGGCAGTTGCAGTAGAGAGAAAAGTTTTCTTCTTTGTTTAGCAGTGGAAGAATATCACCAACAAAAAGTTATTCCGTATGTCTTCGTGTGTGTGTGTGTGTGTCCTGCAAAAATGTTTATGAAATAATATTCAGGCCACTATAAAAACAAATTTTAAAAGATAGTATTCTTCAGTGTTGGCTATAGAATCATACAATCAACTTGGCTGGAAAAGATCTTTAAGATCATCAAGTCCTACTGTTACTTCAGGACTGCCAAGTCTGACATTGAGCCATATCACTAAGGGCCTCATCTACACAAGTTTTGAACACTTCCAGGGATGGTGATTCCACCAATGCCCTGTGCAGCCTGTTCTGATGCTTGATCACCTTTTGGTAAAGAAACTTTTCCTGATACCCAGTCTAAACCTTCTTTGCCCAGCTTGATGGCGTTTCCTCTCGTTCTATTTGTTGTTACCTGGAGGAAGAGACCAGCGGCGTGCTCACTCCATCCTCCTTTCAGATTGTTGTGCAGAGTGATGAGGTCCTTCCTGAGGCTTCGTTTCTACAGATTAAGCAAGCCCAGTTTCCCCAGCTGTTCCTCACCAGACTTGGGCTCCAGACCCTTAGCCAGCTCTGTTGCCCTTCTCTCCACCTGCTCCAGCACTTCAGTGTCTCTTTTGTAGGGAGGAGCCCAGAACTGAACACAGGAGTCAAGTGCTGAGTACAGGGGAATTATAAATCACTCTCCTTATAGTATAGTAAAGAAAGTTGTAATAGCCAAAAGGAGGGCTAAAAAGCAAGCTATGAACAACAGAAACAAACCTTTCTCACAGGAGAAGTGGGTTTAAACATAATTTTGACAAAATTAAATACAATGTATTTACAGATTTTGATGAAGTTGTAAAATTCTTCACTTTGATCAAACCTTTTTATTACACTGCGAAATTTAAAACCTGTATCTTAGTTTGTAGTGCAAATCTGGAATCACCCTAGCCCATGATGAGGCGCAAACTTCATTGTCATAATGCTGTGCCAAGTTTTCAGGCATTGCCAAGGACTCCCAGGGCAAACCCTGCTCTGGCACTTGGCAGTGTGTTGTCATACATTGCTGTAACCTCATGGAAACACACCAGATTAGGCAAGCACCAATGCAGACCCCTGAACCATTTTTATCATGTGCATTCATGAGGAGGCTTGTATAGCTGTATTTTCCCTTTTACAATTTCTACATGGTTTTCATGGAATCGTTTCAGAAGAATTAAGCAAAAATATCAATTTTTCTCTAAATCACTTCAGTCTTTCTCATCATTCACATCTCCACTGATCAGAACCAAAACAGAATTATAAAAAAAGCAGCCCAGCCGCTTCTAAGCCTCACTTATATAGTACACAGTGATTTCTGAGCTCTCCGCTTCTCATATGAAGAGTAAACAGAGTTGATTTTTCGCAGCTGAACTCAGAAGTTACTCAGCAGTAGCCAATCCATAGCAAGTTGCATCTGTCAAAAAGTAATAAATTGCTATTGAGCACAGTGAAATTATTCTTAAGTGAATAGAAAAATAGCATGCCAAGCGAGTAGAATAATTTCATAGTGTTTTTTTTCCCTCCCTCTTTTACAAATGTCTTCCTCTCATTAGTACTGCTCTTACATAAGCCACTTTAAAAAGTCCTAGATTCACAGCTGATATACATTATCTAGCCCAAGGCAGCCAGTGAAGCTATCTATGCAAGTTTACCAGTTGAATATTTAGTTCCATCTTTCTGTGAGAAAAAAATTGCATTATGTATAAGTAACAGCTTATCTCTGTGTCCAAGCAGCGCAACAGTGTCTGAAGCCTGAGTAACACTCTGAAACACAAAATGAAGGGAAGCTAGCAGTTACCTTGGCATCAGTGTGTTGTTGAAAGAAGAATTAGCGTGATGTAGACGTAGCTCTGCAGTGACCACATATGGAAAAACTAGTATCATCTCCAAGAACAGCATCTCTGTCTCAGAGCTCCTTGAACTCTACAGCTGTTGGCTTTTGTTTAAAAATTAAAGGTGGATGTAAACTTTTTCAGGGACTATGAAAGAAGAGTTCAGGTCATGGAGAAGATATTAGAAGAAACAACTGCAGAGAAGTAGTTCTAATTGATGCCAATTAACAAAATCCCAGATTAGGCTGCCACAAAGATATTGTTTTATGCAATACTTATATCAGGCTGAATAATAAGGATAATTCTCATTTTTTAAATTATTTTGCAAGTTCCACTTCAAATTTTGCATCATGTTTTAAGGTAGATTGGTTCAAAGACTGTCAAATGCATCAAGTATGCATTACAGTATTCTTTAATACATGTACTAGTTTAAGGGTAGGGTCAAAAATAACCATTCAAGTTGTTCCAGCTATTTTACCCCTTTCATTAAGGAAAAAAAAAAAAAAAAAAAAGGTTTCTATATGATCATTATTTAAAAAAAAAAAAAATACAGTTTCCTGCCATACACATGTATTATTTTAAAAATCAGTCTCGATTTTTATTGCACCAAATCTCCAAACTAAAAATCAGGAGAAGCTGGAGGCCAATTTCATTATATTTAAACTATCAGTTCTGATATACCATGTAGTTTCATGTTTTGTGTGTATGATATACACAAGCCTTTTCTTGCTTCACAAACTACTGTAAAACCTACTGAAATCTGAAACATTCCCTAGAGTATTTTGCTTAGTGACTAACAAATATTGACCTCATTCATTTGTAAGTCTTATTCCTGAACAAGAAGAGGAATACATGGAAAAAATGAATTAGATTGCAAGGCAGAGAACAGGATGATGTAGGTGCTCAGGCTGCTAAAGCAAAAGCTGTATTTGAAATCTAAAATTTTCGCTATACGCCAGCCCTCTACTTCTGGTATTTAGCAGGGGGAAAGAGGAGACAACCATGTCAAATAGCTTTAGTGAAAAAATCTCTACAGTATGATCAGAGGCAGAGAAATTACTTCCGTATATATCCATCAAATTGTGATTAAATTAGGCTTGATTATTCACTAAAAACCTACAAAATTAATAATACAAAATCAAGGAAATAGGGAATATACTACTTTCTAACACAATGCAAAAATGCAGGTTTAAATCTTTAAACATTTTCTTCAGGCCTGTGTAATCAAATTGCATAACAGGTCTTCATCTAAACTATTCATTTTTCATCAGTAAGGTCTTTTTCTACTTTGTTGAGGACTAGCTACTTGTGTTCATAACAGAGGTATTTAACACCATTCAGAGAACACAAACTTGGGGAAGAAAGAAGTGGAATAAGAAATCTAAGGAAAAAACATTCCATTTCAGAACTAGAGAGTTCTTGGTGACTTGTAATGTGTCTCTCTAGGTGTTATTAGGAAAGTATTAAATTGCTTGCCATGTAAGCAGATTTTTCCATTGCATCTGCAAACAACTGGTGCATTCTTCTGTGACTGAAAGGAGACAAGTTACAAATAGTATTTCTACTCCAGCTTTTTTTTTTTTTCTGAATAATTTTTAAGATAGCAACTTTTTTTACAGTAACACGCAACTTAAAAATACAGACATAGAAATGTCCAAAGAATGGACTCACACTTGACTTGTAAAATAGTGTATTTAAAAGATTGATGGTAAATTCTATTTTCAAAATGTTTAATTTTGGCTTATACTTGGAATCTGGTATTCTTTTCCTGTTTTATAAAATACATTTGCTCCTACTTTTCTCTGATGATTTGCATCTATTAGTTTTTTTCTGCCAGTATCCTTAAATCACAGAAACTGAAGTTTAGTTTACATAAGAAAAAAATTAAAAGTTGAATACGGGTGTAATGTGGTATTAATATAAACTGCCAATTACAGTTACAGAATCCCTGTCAGGAAACATCAAGCCACAGCCTGTCCTCAATAGATTAGACCATGCTAAATTCACCAAACATAGTACTGGAGATCCACCGCCCATTCTTAAATCTCTTTCCGTAAGTAGGTAGATCTTTTCCTAGGCACAGAGTCCATAAATAGTTTCTATTTCTAATCAACTGTAATTGCAATAAGAATGGAACAACCTGCTTTTCTTTAGAGTAAGCAGCTTGCAAAGTGCTAAAGATTTCTCTTTGTAGCAGAAGATTGCAAGGTGAAACAGATCAATTTGTCTGAAGAAATTAACTTGCAATCAAAAAGATCTTTTTATCACCTTTTTGGTAGCTGCCTTGAGAGTTGTTTTGGTAGTATTTTCTATTGTCATGTTTGCTTTATTCTTGTGTAGAGTCAGAGATAAAAAAGATAAAAAAGGTAAACATCTTCAAACCTGCAATACAATTCTCATCATGAACTACCCTGTAGTAAAACAGTCTAGGAAGTAAGCAGAGAGATGAGACAGAGAGCTACTGGCTCATTTTGCAACTCAGAGCATGCGCGGCATCTCGCAATGTTAAGGGGGGATTTAATCTGTCAGCCTGCAGCAGACTAAACTGAGAACATGATGGACTAAAACTATTCAATGGCAGTGAAGTCAGAAAAACTTTTAACTCCCTTATTCTATGAGTTTTGGGGGGTTAAAGGGTTTCTCAGTGGCACATGGCAGCAGAAGTATTAGGATAAAGAAGTCCTGCAGCAATGCTCTACTACCAGTGGAGTTACAGGGCATGGTGAGTGCTTAGAATCATAGAATCATAGAAAAGTTAGGGCTGAAAAGGACCTCAAGATCATCTAGTTCCAGCCCCCTTGCCAAGGCAGGGACACCTCACTCTAGACCGTGTCGCTCAAGACTCTGTCAAACCTGGCTTAGCAATAGAAGCAGAAGGATCTTAGGAGCTATCTATCTTCAAGTACTTCTGATGAACAGAGCTGGATCTTAGTGGTAGGTGCTGCACATGTGGATGTACAGATGTTTCAATCTAGCCTGCTGTTCTGTACCCATTACAAGGAGACAAGGTGTTTTCTTGCATCAGCAAAACATCAAGGAGTCAAAAGGTTACACTTCTCCACGGTGATGATTATTCCAAGATGAATGCTGTGAAATAATTGCTCCACAGCACATAAACGTTACGTGGTAAGGCTTTTTCTGTTTGACAGCATTTATTTTTATAGAAATTTAAGGGTTAACAAAATGGCTTTGTTACAAAGATGAAGGTTTTGAGCTATATTTTTTTGCTAGCAGCTTGTATAAGCTACAATTTCTTCAAACGTAACCCATGAACTTGGGTAACTCAAAGTCTAAGTCAGGGTTGTACCTGGATAGAAATAGAAAATTCTTGACTACTTTGAAAAGTTAAGGTCTTAACTTCATTATTACTTGTGTGTAAAAAACCCAAGCAGCAAAACCCAACAAAACCAAAACACTACTAGTTACTTTGTTGACAATGCACAAACCAATATCTGCAAAGCATTTTTAGACATAATTTGTGTGCTCAGATCTTTGAGTTTCAAAGTGTCGAAGTTGATGGTGATGCTGTAAATAAGTGTATGGTTTTTTGTCACATACTGCCACATTTCAAATATTTCTTGTAGCGCTTCTAGATTCTGAAATGTTTGTTAGAGGTGGGTCTGAGCATCAGAGGAACAGCTTGATTTCACTCACAGCTATTTAATCAGCTGCTGCCAGCATTTGCTCAGCAGTGAGGTGCCCAGCAGCTCATAAATGTCTTCTAAATCATGGTTTCATATTAGGGAAAAGATTACCAAGGTCCTTCTTCCATTATTTTCTTTACTGTAGTCCTCAGAGAGGAATTTTGCTATCACTAATGCAGGGCACCCATCCAATCAAAAGACCAGGATGTGCTTACTTAATTTATAATAAAAAGAGCTACACTTGACTGGTTTCATGCTGCTGCATCTCTGCAGTGACTGTGCCCAAAACAACAAGAGAAAGATGTATTCAACAGTCATATCTATGGAGGCGATTTACTGCAGTGCTTGTACATCAACACCTGATTAATGTGAGTTGCAAATAGGAAAACCGGTTATGTGATGGCTGTTCTGTTTCCTTGTTCAAAGTTGAAACACCCTGAAATAGGATGCTACCAATGATTCAGACATGCAAGAGGTGCATCAGTGATGTCTTCTTTAACCCTGCAAAAGGCAAATAAGAGAAAAGCATGATTAGCTGCAGAGGGAAAGAAACTGCTTACTGATAAGACAAACAGTAATGAGCTGAACTTTCTGTCAAGGGGAGGTAGTACAGATGATGAAAATGGCTTTCTAATGGTGTGTTATCATTTGAATAAAGCACCTGAATAAATGAAGTATCTCAATAAAACTGCTATGGAACTAGTGAAAACTCAGTTACTGTAAGTCTAAGAAGATATTTTGAGAATATTGTAAGAGCTATTGTTGATTCTGATTTGGAGCAAGTGGGTGCTCCCTGAAGATCCCATCTACGCCTGTTTTCAGCAAACTATTAAACAGACACTGTTGCTCCCAGGAGTGCTGGGGTGGGCAAGAAAAGAACAAATGAAGAAAACAAAGATAGAAGGAGAATAGAACTTCAGAAAATAGAAGGAACAAAACAGAAGAAAAAGAAGTAGCTCAGGACATTTCCAGAACAGGAGTTGATTCTCCTCTAGTCTAGACCCTCAATTTAAAACATACTATTTTTCTTACTTTTTTTCCTAATAGTCTATCCTTTCACGATGGTTCAGAACAATTCCAAACTGTGGCAGCAGCTGCTTTGGAAAAGTCTGAGCCCAAGGCTCTATTTTCTATTATGCAATAGCTTCTGTTCTCTTAATTTTATTACTTGCCCAGACCAAAGAGATGCCAAAGAAGATGGCCTGGGAAAGAGCTTCATGTGTATTTCCTTACTTGAAAAAAGCTCCTGAATGGACTAATAAATCTGCAGATTTATTTATTTATTTATTTATTTATTTATCTTGGTGGAAATCCAGATTTTGAAACCAAGATCATCTCTTCAATTTGGCTTCATGCAACTGCTTTTCTGATACATCTTCTGTCTTCAGAATTTGTGAATTTATGAATACCTAAACCAATGAAAGATACTGTTTGATATTTAATGGAAGTTGTTGAAGCTTCCTTAAGGCTGGATCTGCATTTGCTGTGAGACTGTGTCAGTCTGAACAAATGGAATAGATCAGACCTAAAGGCATCTTCTACATAATGTAACATCTGCTGATCTGTTTTGCATTCCACTAGGATGCAAAATGATCCCCAATGTGTTATGCTCCCCCCATACTTAGTGCACTTCCATTAATCTGACATTCTGCAGGCTGGAGCTATTTTAAATCCGCATTAATTAAAGTGGGTATGAAGCAGGTTCAATGTTAACCTGAGTTGTCAACTCCTACTGGTGAATTGTTCTTCATTTGAAATAATCCTGTGAAATTAGATTATACTGAATGTGTACACTTTAAAAAAATCTTCATCTTTAGGAACAACAAGGATGATGGAACACAGCAGAATTTTAGAACAGATGCTTATGCAGATCCAGCTAGGAAAGCAAAACAAATCACTTTGTTTATCAGTTTGCAATGTTCTGTGCCCTAATGCAGGGTTTGATATGGTCATTTGAGTGTTTATATTTGCAATTGCTAGAAGGTTAAGTAGCTTTTAGCGCATCTACTTAATGAGCACTAAAGATACTCATTAGCAAGCTTCAAATATAATCTTCTCCTGGGCTCTTCAGGTTGATTGTGAAAGGGAAAATTTGTTTATTGAGAGGCTCAGTAAAAAAGCTAGCAAATTTGTGTGCAGAGAAGTTATGAGGCAATTTCCTGGGTTATTTTGTCTATGTCCCTGTTATCCAAGCTAACACCCTTCTCTCCTTTTCATCTCCTATGTTCCTTTCAGGACACCACAGCAGTAATCACTTTCTCCTTGCTTTTTTGAGAACCCTTTCTGCTACAGTATGTCCACATTTGCCCTTTCTTGTTCCCAACACTGTGCAGTAAGAAACCCGCTCACCAGAGAGAGTGAGCTCACCAGGAGCTCACATCGCTCCTCGCTGTTTTGCAGCCCTGCTCCAGTCTAGTTGCTGTCCGTGTGGAGTCAGCAAGTTTTGGCTTGTGTCAGACTGGTGCAAGAGCTGTGGAAGACAAAACCAAGGCATGGCCCCAGCTACCAGGCAGGGCAGAGCACCCCTGAGGGGTCACTGACTTCTTCAGCCTTTTCCTTTGTGATTACCTTTGAGACTATTTCTAACTGCCAGATTTGATTGAAGCAGATCAGTCACTTTAAGCAATGCTAGTGGAGGAACTGACAGACAAGTGAACAGCCTGTTTCCATAAACATCACCGTCTAATGCCATAAACATAGTTTTCTGCAGACACTATAGTAATAGTCAATCATTCTTATGGCAGAAGAACAATGGCAGCTCCTCATTCTTAGCTTCAGTGGAAACTCAGTTTCACACAATGAATCGTCCTTCAGTATAGATTAAAAAAATTACATCCAAGTTAGTGAAGCTGCCTTAAAAGTCTGCTCAGTGACCATCAGAAATGTCTGCAGTGTCAGACATTGCTTTTTCCTTCTAGAAACAAATAAGATGCTAATCTGACAAGATTTTAATGTCAAAAAGACAAAAAAGCTTTTGGTTTTATGATTGGTCTGTAACAGCTGAAGAAGCTGCTTTGTACGCATGGACAAAGGAAGAGGTCATTGGTATTTTTGTAGGATTATTCAGATGCCTAAATATATGAATTTTCTCTGAAACACAGTGCAACAGTACAAGTTTGTCAGTCATACTTCCATACTGTTTGTCTGGATTATAAAATTGTCTGCTCTGAAGGAGATAGCAACTGTCCTTTTAGCAACAGCTTCTTTTCATATTAATAATATATCTATGGGTTTGATATGCAACTGTAATATCATCTGTCAGTTTGAAGTTCAGTTGCCTTTAAAAAAATAAATTAACATAATCCATTACAGAATGGCATTGGATTTCCTTTTCAGGAAACTAGTTTATACTTTTTTCTCAATTTGAAATATTAAATATTACTTTTGAAAGCCATACCCAATTCAGCGGAAGTAACTCCTTCAAGGTGTAATCAATCATCCATCCATATCTGAGTATGTGAATACAGCATCTGACCAAATTATTCTTGTTTATACAGGAGCAACCTGTATAAATATATGGAAAAACCTGATCTACCTCCCCTACAGTGTTTGTGGGCTCAGTATTCTCAATACAGCTTTATTTTTACACTTTCTAAAGACACCAGCAGAAAACAGTATAAAATAATCAAAGAGAAACAGCAGGATTTTGTAGTCAGGGCTCTGAGCAGAGGTTTTGGTACCTGGTCTCCTCAGCTTTGATGCTGACCAAGGTGAGGAGATTATGAATTCTACCACTCTCTGTTCCTTTCTTGCTGTATTGTCTTCCATTTCTAGCACAGGGGCTATCTGTTTGGGGGCACTTAAAGTCTGGGCCCCTCCTAGTTGTTTCCTGAATGTAGCATTGCCATATAATAAAAAAGTGAGGAGTCACATCTAAAGAGATCAGGGTAACACATTTAGATTGCTTTAATTTCCCTCAGAAGCCTTATGTAATTCAATCTGATGTAAGCATCTGATTCTTTCATGATGTCTAGATATTCTAGACTCTGAGGAAGTCATGAAGCTTTATAAAAGGAAAAAATATAATGCTCTGTTTATTAAACATACTGTATTTTCTTTCTTCCCTTTGATAATTACATTTCAAACACTGTGACTGCATGTCTGTAAGCAAAATTCACCCCCACCCCTCTTCCTTCAGTAGCTGTGATTATAACTGAGGATCATTAGTACTTTATTTGTGAGTGCAAATAATATTTATATTGGAGGTGTTTTACCTAAGTTTGAGTTCAAGACTTTTGACCCATGGTTCACATTTTAGATGGAAAAGCTCCATGTATTCAACCAAACAGGTTTATTTAATTGACTGCCTTTAGTTTAGAAGATAATTCTTAGAATGAATTTCTGGTCTACTTATTAGGTCGCATAATCTACCTTCTTCTCTCTTAGTAATAGCATATTGGTCCTTTAAATTTTAAATTAAAAAAAAAAAAAAAAAAACAAAACAACCAAACATTAGAAGTAAATTAAATAGCAAAAAAAAAAAAAAAAAAAAAATGAAATGAGTCTTCCAACAAAGCACTGAAATGTGCATTTAAAAAACTTCTTCTTGCAACGACCTTCAAAAAATAAGACATAGTAAGGTTAAATTCTGAAAGACTTTCTTGAATTACATTATGTTCTGTGGTTACAGTGCAGCAGCATGTGAAAGGTAAGATGCCTATTGCTGGTAAAAGACACAGCCTGTCTTTATTCTTCAGAAAATGTTCCAATATTTCAATGATGGTTTTGTTTGTAAGTTAGGCTAGACAAGAAAGCCCCATTCTCTTTTCATAAACTGCAATATTTTATTTTGCCTGTTTATGATTGTCTTTTTCGATTAATTGTTTCTCTTTTCCTCCTCAACTGTGAGCCCATCATTTAAATACCTTTAGCTCAGATGCACATAAATCATTGGAAGTCCTGAACCAGGACAGAAATACTTACATTTTCAATTAGCTTCCACATTTAGCAGCTGCTGGTAGTAGTGTCTACAATAACTTGTCACACAATACGAGAGCTCAGACCTATGGGTAGGCCATGGTAGACCACACAAAAAATTACAGACATACCATCATATATTTTTTTTGCATATTGCTAGGACAACAATACAATCAGATTTTGTTGCAGACAAGTGTTTTATTTCACACTTGATTTTTAACGACTACTGCATAATGCATTTGGCAATTTTATATTGCCTGCTTATAAAAGCATATTTTATCTGCTGTCGATGAGTACAATTTTCTCTTTATCACTGTATTCTCTTTACCTGTATTCTCTTTATCACTGTCCAAACAGATGTTTTGAACTTGATACACAAACCATTTTTCAACTCTTAATTAGGTGTAATAAAATAGAGTAGTGGAAACCTCTAAGTACATGTAGAAGACCAGAGGTAGAAAATTTAAAAAGAAATCAAAGTAAGGTCAAGCAAACAAAATCTAAAGCATGTTTTAGTGACATTTGATTGCAGTCTCAATGTTGATACTGACCATGATATTTTTAAGCTATGACAGCAGCTTCTTTTAACATGTGCTCTTACCCATTTATTTTTTTTTATGTTAGTTGCATCTGCTTGATTCATCATCTGTGGAAAGCATGACATGGCCTTTTCTTCTTAGACTGATAAGCCTGTAAGTTACGATGCTGTCAGAGTAGTGGCCAACAGCTTTTACTCTTTGTTTACCAGATCGTGACGTGCCTTCACTGAAACAGCTGCACAGATCCAGACACAGGCAAGGACTTTGCAGAACTGCACAAGTACATAAATCTCTGGGGCCACTGACTCAAGCAGCCAAACAGTCACATCATTTATGTGCTACAGTCTTTGTAATAAGGTTTTCAATAGTATCAGCTAAATATTAACCCTTTGTGGCCTATCATGGGTTGTTTTTTTCAATATGCAAGTAATTAGAAAATTGTTTCTGCAATTCCTCAGTGCCCATTCCTCTTTGGACTGTGATGTAAACTCAGTGTAATTATTGAATAGATCTTGTTCATATTTGGAAAATACATACTAATATTTATGCACACTTTTTATCTGATTTTTAAGCTGAGAAAATTCTTAGACCATTGTTCGATTCAGTTTATTTTCTACACCCTGTCAGCTATTACTGTGGTTTTCAATAGCAGGGATTTCGTTAAATGTTTCCAGGCTATATGGGTGTAAAAATAATTAAGGCAAACAAATCTTTCACCCACAAGCCTTAGTTGGTCATGTAGTAGTCTACACATCCACTTAAAAAATGTTTAGATGTTTCAAATTTAGGAAGTTCGCAACTCAAGGACCTATTGCATCCCAGCACTACTTTTGATTTTTTTTCCTGACTCCATTGTATTACAAGTGCATTAGGAATATTGCAAAGGTATGCATGAAAGAATTTTACATCCATGCACTTACAGCAAATGTTGGTTTCCACAGGGCGGAAGAAGGTGCCATATGTGCCCTAATATCTTTACTTACAAGTAGATGTAGATCTATATCAGATCTTTATCTGAAAGGATAAAATTTTCCAGATCCAATTTAGATGCAGAAATATGACAAAAGCAAGCATTTATAGGGAAATAAAACATTTGAAACTTTGATTACTGTCATGGTTTAGGCCGCAAATCAGCCACGCAGTTTGCTACGTGGGGAATTGAAAGAATGCAACTCCCACAGGTTCAGATACGAACAGTTTAATAACTAAGGTATAACACAAACCACTGCTGCTACCACCAATAATAATGACAAGAGAAATACAAGGGAAGAGAATACAAC
>JANRGW010002201.1:0-25995 GCA_024733675.1 Psilopsiagon aymara | reverse complement strand
GTGCCTCACCACCCTTACAGTAAAGAACTTCCTCCTTATATCCAATCTAAACTTCCCCTGCTTAAGTTTGAACTCGTTACCCCATGTCTTATCACTACAGTCCCTAATGAAGAGTCCCTCCCCAGCATCCTTATAGGCCCCCTATAATGACTTATTAAATGTCCTGAAATAAGATTGGAGGTCTTCTTAACAAAAAAAATGAAAGTATCAGTGGTGATGAATTCTTTGCACTAGGGAAAAGCTGCCTGGTCCTCCTGAGTCCCGAATCAAACTTAGATTGATCTGTAGTACTGAGAAACTTTTCAGGTTGAAGCTTGACGTGATACTTTTGACAGATACACAGATTTTTACATGTAAGTGAAGTCCAGGCAAGAAGAGAACAGTGGTGCTTACACTTATTCTCAGATAGAACAGATTTTTTGTTTACAACAGAAGTAGTGCAGTCAACTTTGTAAAGCTTTTACGTTGCTGTAGAACCCATGGCTTCAGCACTGTGACTTTCTGTGCCTCTGAAATGCTCCACAGGTCCCATCCTTTGGTACTCTGGGACAGCTTTGTGTCTCCTGCCATAAAGCAAGCTTAAGGCTTGTGTAGACAGCCAGACTGATTTCCCCAGCACAAAGGAAGTTTTGGTAACTCCTAAGGCTGCTGAAATAATTGCTGTGTCTGTTTACCCTGCCTGCTCCTGGAATGACTGTGGCTGGAGGAAAGGGGATATGGATAAAAGCCAGCTCTGCAATGGTCAGTTGGGCATGTTGGCAGCTGGTGTAAGTTTATTTCACAGTCTAGCCTGGCAACTGAGCTGGGCCCAGGTCAGTCTCAGTGCTAAGGCAGGCTAGAGAGAAGCTGAAAGAGACAATTTCTGAGCATTTCTGTGGAAACACTTGTCTTCATTTGGATTTGGTCTAACATCTGGTTTAGTGATCCTGCTGTAAACTTTGGTTTTGCTGTTCAGACAGGTATCTGGTGGTGCTTAGTCAACATTTGCCTGGGTTTGTATAAATCAAAGCCCAAAAGTATTTGGTGTTTGGGTTTGGGGGGGGTCTTTTGGTTGTGTGTTTTGGGGGGAGTTTCTTGTATGGGGTTTTTTCATGGGTTTAGGGGTTTATTTTCTTTCTTTTTAGAAAGAGGCTTATTGAAGTTAGGCACTAAACTAAATATAAAACAGCTAAATAAAAAAATCTGATTTCTTTATGTAGAAATCATTTATGTCTCATCCAAAGATGGTACACTGTACACATGTCAAACTGCATAGCTCTTTTTCTTCGCGCAGACTGGTCTCACGCCTCTGATGGAAGCAGCTTCGGGAGGATATGCAGAGGTCGGAAGGGTTCTCCTTGATAAAGGGGCAGATGTTAATGCTCCACCTGTGCCTTCCTCAAGAGATACAGCTTTAACAATTGCAGCAGATAAGGGTCACTACAAGTTCTGTGAGCTCCTGATTAATCGGTAAATCACTTCTTTTCATGAGTGTCACACTTTGGAGCTGTGTTTGTCTGTAGCAGATGTCTCCTGCATCTGAGAGCAAAGGGAATGGGAAGTTTTAGAAGCACAATGTTGCATCTGTTCCCTACTCTCCAGTGTTATCCTGGAGTATCCTGCTACTCTAGTGTTAATTAAGCTGAGCAGGCAGCTGGGGCCAGAAGTAAGCAAATAGTGTCTGGCTTGGCAGCTCTCTTGGCTGTGTATTAATCCAGCAATTCCCACATGAGCATTTCCCACTGTCACTTGGGGGGCAAAGGCTGGCAGTAGCTCTTGAGCTCGTCAGGCAGAACCTAAAACATCAAGGGGTTGCTTGGTCCTGTGGGTAGACACCACATTCATGATAATTTAAAGGACTTGTGTTGCTGTGGTGCATCAAGTGAGGGGTGTGTTTCTGTGAGGGAGGTTTAAATAATCCCTGTGTCACTACATTGCAACTTAAAACAGCAGGTTTCAGGGACAGAATTCCTCTATCCAGCCACTGTACTTCAGGAATTAAAGTTGAATAAAGTACTTAAATCTCTTGTGATCTTACTTTCTGACTTCTACCTTTACTTATTCCCTGTTTCACTTGATTTTTAGAGGAGCACATATTGATGTTCGTAACAAGAAAGGAAACACACCCCTGTGGTTGGCTGCTAATGGGGGTCACTATGATGTGGTTCAGCTGCTTGTGCAAGCAGGAGCAGATGTGGATGCTGCGGATAACCGGAAAATTACACCTCTTATGTCAGCATTTCGTAAGGTAGGAAACCAGCTTAATTGTGTGTGTCGGTGAGAAGTGTTTTCAAATTACAGTTTGCCATTTTGTCTTAAATCTGAATGCTTGGGTTTGGAAGAATCAAATATAACACAGCAAAGTTACTATTTAGATAAAGTGCTGTCATCTGAGTATGTCACACAGGTCTCATTTTTGAGAGGTGAAAACCTTTGTTCCATAAACAGTGTTAAGTTTTATTTCCAGTTATCCACTGTCCAAAAACTGTTACTGTTCGAGATTTCTCCCTTGATACTGAGATAGTCCCTCCTGAATTCCTGCAGATTGTACTGCTTGTCTTGGTTCTGCTTTTGAGAGGAACAAACTACCAGCCTGTAATAAGCTTGTCCTGAATCCTCTGTGCTTTTGTTCCTAACCTGAGTGGAACATTTTGTGTAGTTGAAGAGGATTACAGCTTTTCTTCTTGGCAGGAGGGACATTGGTTTCAGTTTTGTTGGATATAAGCAGCATAGCTATAGCAGAGAAATTTATTTATGGTAGCTGCTTTGCCTTTAACAGCATATCAAATAAGCGTACAGCTTTTTTGACAAACAGCAATAATGAACATGCCACTGCTGGCCCTCCATTGCTTTCGAATAACCTCAGAGGCAACAGCTAGATGCTTTCTGTGCTGTTGCGCAGGGTACCCCATCAGTGATACCTTCCTTCCCAAACAGTACCAGACATGTTTTTGCTAATCTTCAGTCTTTTTCATTGGATTAAGTGATACCAAATTTGTCAACTTTCATTATGAAAATAGAATTGTGTACAAGAGATCAGAATTTTCTTTGGTGTTCTAGGGGCATGTGAAGGTAGTTCAGTTCCTGGTGAAAGAAGTTAACCAGTTCCCTTCAGACATTGAGTGCATGCGATACATAGCAACAATAACGGACAAGGTGAGTTTGACTTGGGGAAAAGACCTTGACCATTTATTTTCACTGTAAATATGCATGAGAAATTCTTAAGTATTTGAAAGCTGAATGTCTATATTCACTCGTGCACATAAATAAATATATCCGCATATAGAGTCCAATTCAGTTGAAGTGGTTTATATGGTTATGAATAGAAGGATACTGCTGTCCGATTGTTAGAGCAAGCCTCACTCAATTGTACTTTATTATGGAGATAGTAAGACAAGTCTGTATTCCAGGACCTGTTGAAAAAATGTCACCAGTGTGTGGAGACAATTGTGAAAGCTAAAGACCAGCAGGCTGCAGAAGCAAATAAGAATGCAACTATACTGCTGAAGGAGTTAGACCTGGAAAAAGTGAGTAGAGAATTGCTGCCACGCAGCATAAGGGTTTGAGCTGTATATTAAAAATAAGTGATTAAAATTTTTCTGTAAAATACTCTGGGAGATCTTTTTGATTCAAAGATGTGAATGTTGCTACAAAAATATTAGTGACATTATTTTGAGAAAGGACTGAGCTGGTGAGCGATCTTGTTAGTTTCACAGTAAAATTATGGTTTTATACCACCTCTGTTTTGGTTGTTGTTTTGTTGGCTTTCCTTAGAAGTATGGGGACCAGCTAATCCTGTTGTTCCGTAAGGTCTGCCCAGTTTCCATGTAAACGATTCAGTATGTGACAAAGCCATTTTAATCCATCCTGCCCTCTCCTTTCTTCATCTCCCCAGAGTTTTAGGGGAGATCAGAATTAGAATTTAGTCTGTGTAGAAATGTTTAAATATGGATCTTTTTCTCCTAGTCAAGAGAGGAGAGCAGGAAACAAGCTCTTGCGGCTAAAAGGGAGAAAAGAAAGGAAAAGAGAAAGAAGAAGAAAGAGGAACAAAAAAGAAAACAAGAAGAAGATGAAGAAAACAAGCCTAAAGAAACTCTGGAACTGCAAGAGGATGATGATGAAGAAGAAAACGATGATGAAGGTAAAGAACAAGTGTTTCTATGAACAATTAGTAGTTGTGGGAGTGACTTTCTTTAACCGTCTGGGTAAGGGAATCTGTTGACAGCTGCCTTCGCTGATACTGCAGCACCCTTGCGCAGCCTCTGCCCTGGCTTTGCCCTCTGCAGTCAAAGTTCACAGCAAAACCCCTTTGTTCACACACAGACATCCTCAGCCGTGTTACAAGGGGCAGACCTTCAGTCAGGGCACTGATTCCTGTATTGTGTGCACTTTGATTGTATGTCAACTGTTTTCTTTTTAGTGGAGCAAGAAATTCCTATAGAGCCTCCTAGTGCAACTACAACAACTACCATTGGGATTTCTGCAACTTCCACTACTTTCACAAATGCCTTTGGGAAGAAGAGAGCTAATGTGGTGACTACCCCCAGCACAAACAGGAAAAACAAGAAAAACAAAACAAAAGAGACTCCACAGAACATGCAGATAATTTTGCCAGATCAGCATATATCTCTAGCCCAGCAAAAAGCAGATAAAAATAAAATAAATGGAGAGCCAAGAGGTGGCGGTGCGAGCGGGAATAGCGACTCGGATAACTTGGATAGCACAGACTGCAATAGTGAAAGCAGCAGTGGAGGGAAGAGCCAGGAGCTGAACTTCACAATGGATACGAACTCCTCAGAGCGGCGCTACGCCTCCCTGCTTATCCCCTCTCAGGAAGAGAAAACGAGCACCTCAGCTTCAAAAACACCCACCAGGTGAGGCTGCCACATTGCTCCTGTCATTTCACAGGGTTTTACTTAAGCCAATGTAGACTTTCTGTAGCTGAAGCTTTATACCAGCTGGTTCATTCCCAAAGTCTTGAGAGACTGAATTTGCTTGGGTTTTGCAGCTATTAAATAATCCTGTCACATTTGTTGAACGTAACCTCTTTAAACTGGTGCAGATAGGATTTGTTTTCTTTTTGCATTGCTGACTAGTTTTTAATACTTCAGCAAAACAGCTGGTTTTCTCTGCACTATTTAATCATCCATGATGCATTGTCAACCTTACTAGAATAGATTTTAAAGTGAATACGATGGGTATTCCTTATAATTTATTTACAGAAGTGGCTTCATGTTTTGATTGTTTTATGGTTTCATCACTAACTCATTTGGATTGCAATCTTTTTGTTTTAAGGAGGGAGGAGGTTGATGACTCCGAGCATTTCACCTGCCAGGTTGATGGCCAGTTTGACTTAAACTTGTCAAGCCAGAGGTGAGAGTCAAAAGAACTGGATGAATGTACAGGGGCCGTGTGAATGGTTTGGAAGATGTTTCGGTTGCCAGGGAGTGTGCTAATAACTTTTATAGCACCAGTTTCCAAGTAGGTTATTTGACTGAAACAAAAAGCTGAGATCCCATCTAAATCTGTAGTGTTTGCTTAGTTTTATATATGAGTAGAACGAGCCTGATCCTCTGGAGTTTTCTTTTCCTGCATTAAGGGAGGGCAGAGGTTGTGGGGCTTGATGTGGAGGACACCTGCCTGAGAACTCAGCTTCAGGGAGAACATAAAAAGTATGGGATGAGAAAGGGCAGCAACTGGGAAGGGGGGCAGTTGGGACTTATTTTTTCCTTTTCCTTTTTCCCCAGATTGAAATTAGGTGCAGAGTGAGTGGGTTTATTTGTTTTGGATTACCCTTACTGTTAGAAATTATTGTTCTATTTTAGGAGCATAATTTGTTCCTATCTTGGACCTGTCTCCTGCAAAAGCCTTGGAATCCTGTGTAGTTCACACCAATAGGACTAATTAAATGCATACTCATAACTCCCTATCAGAAGTGGTGCTTCTGTTAGATGAAGTGCCCCTAAGAAACAACACCCTGTATAAACACCAAAATGGGGCTAGTGTATTTTATTGACCTCTGCAGGTGCTCTTTGGCACTTGCACTCGACAGACTTTGAAAATCATTTCTAAATTTGCTCTTCCCAAATTCCTCTTCTCTGTAGTCATGGACATGCTGATGACAAGGCTGCTAGAATTGAAACTTGGACTTGGTAATGATGCTTTACAGAAAACACCTACAGAAGAACCACAATGAGCTTCATTCTTTTCTTTCATATGCATTTTCTTGTTTTCTTTGCTTCGGTCCTAACTGAAGCATGAGGTCTTCCTCCCAGCTATGCCACTGATGTGCTGGATTGAATCACATAAGGCTAGTTTTTCAATCATTTGTGAAGATTTTGCTTGTGGTTTAGTACTTCAGCTTAGCACTCCACTGTTTGGAGCCAAGGGTATAGGCTGTGTACTTGAAAGGTAAAAAAACTACCTAGAAAGTCCCACAACAGTTTTTCCAGGTAGGAAATAAGAATAAATGCAGTTCATGCTAGTAGTTTTAAGCTGCAGAATGTACACTGGAAGGCTGTCATTTTATTCTGTAATGTGTAATCAGCACGTTTCTGTTCCCAGACTTGATGGTGAAGGTCATTCGAATTCTTTGTCAACTACTTATAAACCTGTTTCCCTGCCTCTGACCTCTCCAAATGTGAAGCTGAATCTGACTAGTCCAAAAAGAGGCCAGAAAAGAGAAGAGGGCTGGAAAGAAGTGGTTAGAAGGTAAAGACTTCACCTGTATGTTAGGAACTGTCTGTGAGCTTTTTGGCTTGTGATTATTCTCAAATGCAGGATGTCAAATGCAGCTTATTTAGTTGTATCATTAATTTATTAAAAAAAAAAATCTCCACACACACACACACACACCCCCCCGCAGTGCTGTCACTAACTTAACTTCATGAGACACAAACATGTCACTTGGCACAAGGGTTTTCTTCACCTGTGGCTTAAGTGGAGTAAAGGATGTGGGGATAAGATAAAAGGGGGAGGCAGCAGATGGCAGTGAAAAGCCCTTACACTAGATGATTGCCTGCACTTGAACTAAAGGCAGGATAGATGTTGGTAGAGGAGAGGTGGAGGATCTCTTCAAGGCTAAAATTCATTGTGCTTTAGACAGTGACATTGATCTCTGATTCCGTGGAAAATTTGTCACCTTAAAGTGAGTTCTAGAGCTGCAATTAGAGGAAAGTTTTTCTGTAGAGCAGACTTTCCTTTTGAAAATGTACTGGGTTTCATTATGTGGCCATTAACACCCCAGTACCTTTTCTGTAACCTTTATGATGTCTTACTACAAGTAATAACTTCTAGTTACTACTTGTTCTGCTACTAGTTCTACTTGTTACTAGAAGTGATAATCTGGCTTTCCTTTTTTGTTCTCTTTATTGAAAAGGAATACATCATGGACATAGGAGTGTCAGATGCTCTGGGTGCACTCATGATGACCTCCTGCTTTTGTGTTCTGCAATGATAGTGACCAGATGTGCTCATTTTGGAGAATTTGAGGCTGTATGCAAAGAATGTAATTGTACAGAGGATTTAATGCAGTCACATTAGTGGAAGCTGTGGACTGTTCAAAACTGTTTAGTCTGAAAATTTTAAGTGTTTGAATCCTTAGAGAGTTGGTTCAGTCTGTGCCTTTGTTGTGTTCACCAGTGGGGCTCTCCACTGTGACATGGCCTTGCTTACCTGTACGGACCCACCTCGTGGTGAGTCCTGCAGGCATGAGACCATTGAACAGTCAGCTGAGTTTTCCAGAGCTTCACACAGACCCCACTGTGGATCCTGGAGCTGCTCCATCTCTCCTCCTTGGGTCTCTTGAGTTTCATAGGCTTGTTCATCTGGTTGGTTGAGTATTGCCTGCTCTTCTGCTGGAGATGGTAAGGTTCTAGAGATGGCATTCAGAATCTGGCCTTTCATAAGAAGTTCTGCACTGCTGTTTGCTGTGTCTTGACTCTTAAAGCATGTGTCCTGCCAAAGAGCTTTTTGTCAATTTTAGATGCACATGCAGAATGCCCAGGAGCTGCATGCCATCCTCTCCTAAAGCCTCTCCTGGTCTCAACAAGAATTCTTCCTTCTCCTCATGAGTAACCCCCTGGCTTGAAGGGAAGTCTATCAAACAATTAACCAATGCAAACATCCCTTCTGTCCTTGATAGGCAAGTAGGCAGAGTTTTGAAAGACCCTCCCCCCAGCAACACTCCGCAGCCAACACCAATTGAGCAATTTCAGCTTCAGAGAGGAGGGCGCTGCTGCTCGGGAGCAAAAAGGTACTGTTTGGGGCACTTGTCAAGGTAAAAACCATTAGGCTTGGTAGGCGAGGAGGGAAACAGCAGTGGGTGATGAGTGGGAAGGGGCTTGGGCACTGGGGTGAGCTCTCCTGGAGGAGGAATGTCTCCATGGGTGGTGGCATGGGGTGGAAGCAACCAAAGGTATGGTTAGGAGCCCTGTGATTAATGTGGGTATACCTTGAGAGTTAAGTGATGATGGAAGCTCTGGTTTGAGGGGGGAGTGACTGGGATGTCTTGCTTGAGAGAGGAGCCTTGGGGGGGTAGGGGAGAAGAAAGCCCAAGGCATGGCAGGGGGGGTTGGAACAAATTTTCTAAGTTTCCAAGACTGCAATAGCTAGGCAATGCTGAAGCCTTTTCAGGGTGTGCTGGTGGTCTGTGCAGTGTCCAGAGGGGCCTGCACTTTGGTCACAGTGGTTTATGAAACACCTTTGAGTCCTCTCTAATTGTTAAGTGTTGAACTATCACACATCACTGGTAACCTTGAAAGCAGTGTATGGGCTTGAGAGGTCTAACCCATACACCAGTCAGTGGTGACCCAGAGACACCTTGGCTGGGGTCTGGTTGCAAGCACAGGTCATATTCAAAGACTCTTCCCAGTTCTGTGGCTGCACTGACCCACCAGAACTACATGAATTATAAAAGTCCTCAATTGATGTGTTTCTCTGAACACGTGAGTCAGTGCTGTGCCTGCTTCTGAAAGTCTGTGCTGCCTTCACAGTGCTTTCCAGCAGCTCCTTAAATCACAGAACTGCATAATTTAAGTCTTCTATCCACCTTGCATGGTGTTGCCAATAAACTTTCTGAGCTGGAGGTCTGAGGTGAGCACTAAAATGGTTGTCAATGCAAGTGTTACAGAGCGTTTCTCTGAGGAAGCGTTGGAAAACCACCTTCTCCTTGCTCTGAAGCCTTGCTATGGATGATTAAAGTAGCTAAGCCACAGACTTTTATATTTGAAGCAGCACTGTTTATGTAAATTTAGGTTGGTGAGCTAAGGATTTGTCTCACTTTGAAGGTACACATGGTAAGATAAAATCCCCAAGTGTTCCTGAAGCAGTGTGAGGCAGAAACAGCTGTGTTAAAACAGTGGCAGAATGAGTGCTTCTCAGGGTCATCTGGTACTGGGGGTGATGAGTGATTTGAGTGGAGAAGTGTGGGAGGCTCCAAAGGGTGAAGAAGTGAGCAGCAGAAAACCACTTGCTGCCCTGAAACTTGGTACTATTGCTTCAGCCCCTTGTCAGGCAGCAAGGGACTTTTGTATGCCTTTGAAGTTTGAATACATCTCAGATTTGTGATTTTTGTGATATAGGTCAAAGAAGTTGTCTGTCCCAGCTTCTGTTGTATCTAGAATAATGGGAAGAGGTGGGTGCAACATCACAGCAATTCAAGATGTCACTGGTGCCCATATTGACGTTGATAAGCAAAAGGATAAGAATGGAGAGAGAATGATCACTATAAGGTACGGTATCTAGAAATGAAAGTCTTGAGTTAGTCCACAGTGTCATTTATGGGGAAGTTTGCTTTTTAAGACAGGGCATATTTAGCTTCTTTTTACTAGAAGAGAACGTACATTACTGCTGCCAAAGTATGCTGAAAGTCTACTTCAGAGATAATCCTGAAGATATGCAAAAGTCGAAAAAGAACTGACTGGAGTATACATGCAATAGGCTTGCAGATCAGTGTAGAACTGAGACTATGGAACGTTGCACAAAGTGGCGTTTCCTTTTGCAAAAGATAAATCTGCTTGTATTTAATCTAGGGGCGGTACGGAGTCAACGCGATATGCAGTGCAGCTCATCAATGCCCTTATTCAAGATCCTGCCAAGGAACTGGAAGACTTGATTCCTAAAACTCACATAAGAACCCCTGCTTCGAGTAGCAAATCAATCCATGCAAACTTTTCATCTGGGGTCAGCACTGCAACTGCTTCAAACAAGAACTCCTTTCCCCTCGGAGCGCCGCCCCTCGTCACGTCGCAGTCATCAACACTATCTACTTTCCAGCCTACCAACAAACTGAACAAGAATGTCCCCGCCAACGTGCGCTCATCTTTTCCAGTGTCTCTTCCTCTAGCTTATTCTCACCCTCATTTTGCCTTGCTGGCTGCCCAAACTATGCAACAGATTCGGCACCCTCGCTTACCTATGGCCCAGTTTGGAGGAACTTTTTCGCCTTCACCGAACACTTGGGGACCATTCCCAGTGAGACCAGTTAACCCTGGCAGCACGAACAGCTCTCCAAAGCATAACAGTTCAAGTCGTGTAGGTAATCAGAATGGAAATATCCTACAGACGGAGTCTCCTGGATTAGCTACTTCTACTTGTCCCATTACTGTCTCTTCTGTAGCTGCTTCCACCCAACCGCTGTGCGTGACCAGTAATCGGACTCCCTCGTCAGTCAGGAAGCAGTTGTTTGCCTGCGTTCCCAAGACAAGTGCTGCAGCAACAGCAATCTCAACTGTGACAAGCACCTGTAGCACTATGCCTTCAGCTTCCTCTGCTCCTCCAAGCACTGGGCAAGTGCCCCCAGCATTTCTGCCATCAAATGCTCCCCAAGCGCAGCATTCCGCGCTGAAAGCGGACTCTTTCTCAGCTGTCTCAGCACCCAAAGAGAAGGTGGCAGCACCAGACCAGCCCACTGCAAGTGCGTGTGCGCCAACTTCAGTTGCAAGTAGTTGCAGTATGTCAGCAAGCAGCAACTCGGGAGTCACTGAAACGCGCCCTTCGAGCAGCCCTGCTCCGCTAAACAATGTCCAAGATGAAATACTGCCAACCAGCATGTCAGAGATCAGTCCTTCCGTGCCGATGCCTTTTTCATCCAGCTCAGAAACTGCTCCTTTAAGCTTAGCATCACCCAGGTCAGTTGTTGCAGATAATCAGGACAACAGTAACTTACCTCAAGTAGCTGTACCAGCACCTCGAGTTACTCACAGGATGCAGTCCAGAGGTTCTTTCTATTCAGTGGTACCAAATGCAAACCTCCATCAAGATCCTCAGTCTATTTTTGTTACGAATCAAGTTCCTTTAACACCTTCTCAAGGTCCACCTGCTGCAGTGCAGCTTTCGTCAGCCATGAACGTTATGAACGGTTCTCAGATGCACATTAACCCAGCAAACAAATCATTGCCTCCTACCTTCGGGCCAGCAACGCTCTTCAATCACTTTAGTAGTCTTTTTGATAGCAACCAGGTGCCAGCTAACCAAGGATGGGGAGACTGTCCACTCTCAACCCGAGCAGCAGCTGACCCATCCTTCACTGTTCAGTCTACCTTTCTGAATAACTCTGTGCTAGGACATGTGGAGAACGTGCATCCTGACAACTCCAAGGCTCCTGGTTTCAGGCCACCTTCCCAGCGGGTTTCAACTAGTCCTGTAGGTAAGTCATTACAGTCGTGCACTGGACAAAGTTCTCTCTCCAGCCATTACACTTTGATCATCTCAAGCTGAGAGGTAGTTTACAAATGACAGAGAATGCTAATGTAATGAGAATGGCCTACTTTTTCTGAGTGCTCTTTAAAACATTGATGATGATTTTTTCCCTCTTTTCTTCAGCTCTTCTAGTATGTTAGGTGTTGGGGACATTGTAGACATTACATTGATTGTTCGCTGTAAGACACAGGAGTACTTCTACCTGTCTGTATTGCTCAAAGTAGCATTGATTACAGCTTTTGGGTTGCAGTAGAACACAGGATTTGGTGATATCAAACATGAACCAGTAGGGCCAGGACTCTTGGCGGGCTCCAGCTGCTAGAGTGACTGCATGCAGTGGTTCAGGGATGGATCTGAGACTCCAGCTTGATCCAGTTGAGGGTGAATTCTCTGCACTTTCAGTCTCTACCCCTGTAAGACTTCAATTAGCTTGTGTTGTGCTGTGAGAAATTGATGTGCTACTGCATGGTGTATTTTATTACAAAGTTCCCTTCCTTCTGCTATTAAGTACAGCAGGTGAAGCTTATCTGTATTTATTTGAAATGGATTAGGAACAGTCAGTGGCCTTCTTACTCTTGCTATGCTCTGCCTAAATGATTTTTATCATCTTAGTATTCAAACGATGCTGCAGACAACTGACTGTACCCATTTGACTGGAAAGAACCCTTAAGGAATCTAGTCTGTGCCGCTCTCTTCTCGCCTTCGTTCTTGCCATAATGGCTTTATGATGCCTTGAAGTTGTCATTACCCCTGCAGTGTTTGGCACTCCTGTGCCACATCCTGCCCAGCACAGTAGCAGAAGCAGATGTAGCTACAGCTGTGGGAGGTAAAATAACTGGACCTTGTTCCTCAGGCTGCTAATAAAAGAATTGCCAGACCCTCCTCGGCAGACTCCAGCCATACTTTATGTTGGCTCAGCTTTTTCCCTGCAGTGCTCTAAATTGGCAGTTGGCTGTTGCTGGAATAACCCCTGGGGATGGAAGCTTATGGCAAGTGGGATCTGCTGATTTCTTTTCTTCTGGTCACATCGTGCATATACAGAGACAGCCATTCCCTTATGCTAAAGTCATCCCAGTTTGTCCCTGGGAAAAATGTATTGGTCCTTTCTATATCCTTAAATGACTGTGCCTATTTAAAAGGTAGTCTGAATCTGTTTCTTGCCCGAGTTAGGAAGATTAGGTAGATACCCAAGGAGAGCTCACACAGTTTACCTGGAGGACATAAGAGTGAAGTTGCTCTCAACTGAAGTTGGAATTTGATCAGGATATTGCAAGTGAAGAAAAAACTGCTAATAGGTGGATGTGCTGATAAATAGTGCCTCGTAGGAGGTGACTGGTCAGTCAGCTCCTCAGCTGATTGATTTGGTGTCATTCTACTTAATACTGCTTTTGATCACTTTTGCTTCAGAATCTAAATGGTGTGTTGCACAGGAGGAGGGGTGTTGAGAGAGCCTGGGGAGAGGGGGGTGTCTGGGAGGAGTGATGGTGAGGAAGGGAAAGGGGATGATCTGCTGAAGGCTCTCCACTGCCTTTCGCTGGGGTGTAAGTGTGGTCCTGTGGCCTGCCCATTTCATTCACTGGCTCCTCCCAGGGGAGCAGAACTCTCAGCTCAGCCTCCACTGCGGATTGAACTGGGGACTGCTTTGCCTGTTCCCATAGGGTTCAGTGGCAGGTATCATGAGACTTGGAGAAAGGGGGAAGAGGGTTGGTCGCTGCTGGCTTATACTTTGGCCAATAGCAGTATGCTGAGCAAGGGACAGTCTGTGCCTTGCCTGGCAATTCAGTACACTGGTTTGTGATGAGAGGGGCTGGTAATGGCCATCAATCCACCCATCTTATCTCAGCTGTGACTATGCCTGATGGAGCAGAGGTTTGTCTTTTGTGCTTATCTTGTACAGTGGGCTGTGGCAAATGTATTACACAAATCCACATCTCCTGGTGATCACCTCTGAGCTGATTTGGTGGAGATTTAATAGAATTGGATGGTGCACTGAGCCAGGTTTTTTGTAACAAGTTGTCCCCTCAGGGTGGAGTTTGGGTACTTGGCTTTTCCTAGTCGTGGGTAAGCTCAGTTGCAGTGTGAGCTTTCTCTGATTCACTGGTTCATTTGAGGCAGAGATCTCACTGGCTGTGGATCTGTTCTGGAAATGGCCTTCTGTCTCTCTCATGTCTTTAGATCTCTTATCCAAGCAGTTTGCAGATTGAGGGCAGGCTTAGTAGCACAACCGTTAGAGAAGTCTAATTGTTAGTTGTTTCCTCTACATTACAAGAAGGGGTTTGAGACCTTGCTCATGTGGCCTTGAAAGGTATCACAGGCTTGAAATATGCCAGCTTAGGAAGCAGCACATGAGTATGAAGTTGCATGAAATACATGAGCTCCTTGTTCTGCATGGAGTGTGGAGTGACAAATGTCACAGTGATGGCTCTGAAGGTGGAGGCAGTCATGGCAGTAACCATTTTCTGCAAAAGTGCCTGGAGGCTTTGGCAAACTGAATTTTGACCAAAGCTGGTGTTAGGTTGATACACCGGTCTTGAACGCTCAGTTACAATTTCAGAGCATGATGAAGAGTTTGAACTGATGGCCCAAGTAAGTACAGAATATGGTATTACAAAAGGTTTTAGTATTAAAAACCTGATTTTGAGGGTAAGTACACAAATAGGAAGCTCACTGTTGAAATCAGGATTCTGTAAGTCGTTGTTCATAGAAACCATTTTTGATATTGGGCAAAGGTATTCTTATCTACTTTTATAAAAGGCAAGATGATGATAAAAAGTGTTCTTCACAAACTGAAAGCTGCTGAATTGAACTTGTTGGTCTGTGGCTGTCACTTCCTTCAAGCTGTATAAAATACACAGCAGTGCTGAAATAGCCTTGGCTGTATAATCATTGCACTGGAAAAGCTGACCATCCTTCAGAAGACACGGCTGAGCATCTCTCTCCTGCCGAAGAGCTGTTTTTGTCATAATCTCTGCCTTGTTCTCCATTAGGAAACCAGCAGTGCCCATGGGCAGTAGCAGCTCTGTTACCCCTTTGCATGGCGCAGACTCAGGATCTGCAGTGGTTTTTCAGCCAGATGGAGATTTGGGGTTGATGTGTGGAGGAGCTGGGCACTACTAGGGCCTTTTGATTACCTTGCATTTTGTGGATGGGGGTTTAGCAAGAGCATTCCAAGGGTAGCTCCATGGTCTGTGCACAGGGAGAGCCCTCAGCTGGATGTGCATGCACAGGAAGGAGCATCATCCTTATAGCCATGGAGTTTTGCACTTTGTGCTATGACAAACCCTGAAAGATTATCCTCTCATGTTCAGGTTCCCTCATCTCAGCACCCCATTTTGGTGTGGTAGTAACTGATTTCTCCTTGCCTATAATGTTGACATCTGTTTTTAGGGCTAGTGAGAAAAATGCCTCCATCAAATCCAGAGAGTAATTTCTGTCAGTGTGAGCAGGTTGGATATGGCACTTCTGGAAGCAGTTCATAGGTTGATGTGCTGGAAAATATTGATTGGAAAAAGACCTGGCTTTCATGAGGGTGCCCAGGCGATGGAAGGTGCACTTCTGGTGTATGACTATAGACGTTTCCTGTCAGCACTGCTGTTTGCAGACTGCTGTGGTGGAAGTCAGTACAACCTTCAACCTTGCTCTGCAGCAACATAGGCTGGTCCTGGTTGTGGTCATTTTGAAATGTTCAAATGGTTTTGAAACTAGTCTTGTTTAATAGGCCCTTGAAACTAAACCCAAAACTCAGGTGACCATACGGCTATGCCCAATTCTGCTTTCAGGTAATAATGTGTGATAAGAGCTATTACAATATTTTGGAAAAAAGTAATTAAAAGCTTTGGCTTATTAAAACCCTGTAATTCCCCCTTGCTAATCATTTTTGTGGGACTTTGAACTTCTTCTCCATCTCTCCCTTCCTCTTACTCATCCCTGTAGAAAGCAGCCCCCTCACCTGCTGTGCTGTGCATTGTCAGCCCTTTTTCTCTGGACACAGCATGTCCTGACCAGTCTATATGTGAATGTACCTGTAGGATGGCAAAAACCGTACTGCAGCGAGCTGCTTCCTTGGTGCTGGATTCCTGTGGGACCTTCTCAGAGCCCTGTATCCCTGTTTGACTTGCGTGGCTTTTTTGTAAGCAAAGATCCTTGCCACTCCCAGCTTTCCTCCTTTGCCCTCCCTGCTTAAGATAATTTCCTTTCAGTGACCAAAGGGATGGCTGGTTTGTTCAAGCTTCAGGCCAAACCAGAGAGCATACACAAGTGCCTTCTGTTGGTTTAGAAGGGAGAATCGTGCACTCGTAAAATGAACTTACCATGTGCAGATACCCCCGAAGGTGATGAGATGCTTTAATTATATTTGGAGCACTAGCGCTCTTCTGGTGCTTTGGAGCAAGTTCCCAAAGAGAGATATTTAATCAAATTTATGTTTATTTCAGGCTTACCCTCTCTAGATCCATCCAACAGCTCTACAACTTCTTCTTCAGGTCCTTTGACAGGCTTTTCAGCAAACATACAAGGAGCACGGGTTTACCTTCAAGGGCCAGCGCCTGTTGGGACTCCCAGCTTTAACAGACAGCATTTTTCACCACATCCTTGGACAAGCGCAACAAATTCATGTAGGAACTTCATGGGTCTGTCTTAGTTAACTATAAATTCATAGCTATTTGTCTCTAGTAGATTTGTAACTTGAGGGGAAGTTACCCACTGATGCACAAAATGCTTTCCAATTGCTTTTAGCAGCTGTGAGGATGGTGTGCAAATCCCAAGCTGTGCTATTTTGTGTGTTTTCCCATGTCGAACACCACTAGTTCTGGTAGCATGGCTAAAGGCATGTTTGGGCAAAATAATGTGTCACTAGGCTCAGAGAGGAGAGGGCGTGAGGCTGTGGGGGAGTGGAGGTGGTTAACCAAGCTAAAGATTCCCCTCTGTACAGTATGAATGTAATATTAGGTGGAAATGTCACATTTGCTATGGTTTGAAGTTATACTTGCCTGGTTCCCCCCCACTTTTTTGTTTTTAATTGGGGTTCCGGAATGATTTTGTTACTTAATATGCTCCAAAATCTTTAAGCATCATCCAAGGTAACAGTGGGTTTCTCTGCTAATGGGAAGAACATGGAAGTAGCTTTACAGAAAATATGGGTCTTTGATTCCGAATCTGAGGTGAAGAGGCTTTTCATGTCACTGCATGCAACTTCACTGTCACTCTGAGTTTAAGAACCAAAACATAAATGAGTGCTCAAAGGAAGTTGGATTTCCCAAGAAGAGTCAGTGACGCTTCTGCAGGTGGTGGGACTTGGGCTCTGACGTTACACATGTGGCTTTGGGAAGCTGTCTAATTTCTCTTCTGCTGGAAGTGATGGATACCAAAACTACGCTGGTTAAGATACTCATGGTATTTTGGCTGATGTTTTCACCTCTTCCTGAAACTCTTCCATGTTTCTTATTCTTTCTTGTAATTAATTTAGATGTACTGCTATGTCATGAGAATATCACATAATTCTGATGGCTGAAAGCATTTGTGTTAGAATGTTGATTTTTAGAGTAAAAATGAATTCTAAGCAGAATTGCTGTGCAAGACCTGAAGAATGCTTGCCAAAGAAAGCCTTTAATGATTTGCTTTGAGATAGTACTGGGGGGATAGAGCTGGTAGTGTGCTTTGTGTGTGATTAAGCCACAGAAATGTTCTTTTCAGCAGGTGAATCTCCTATTCCATCAGTTTCCTCAGGATCCTCTTCACCCCTTTCAGCTGCTTCTGCACCTTCTAACTTGGGCCAGCCAAAAACGGGTAACGCCAACCAAGACCGAAAGGTTCCCCCGCCCATTGGCACAGAAAGGCTGGCTAGGATTCGACAGGGAGGATCTGTCACCCCAACACCCTTGGGAACCAACTTCACAGCTCCCGTTGGTCACAGTGGCATTTGGTCCTTTGGAGTTAACAGCGTATCTGGTACGTCTGTTGTACAGCCTGGGGCAGCCTAAAGAAGCTCGTAGGGCCTTTTGAAAGTACTGCATTTGAAATGAAAGTTGGGGAAGAGGAGAAAAGCTCCACAGTAATCAGCTTCCATGTAGGATATCCTAAAGGGAAAAATGGTGTCAGTGGAGGGAGAGTGTGTATCAGTGAAAGCCCTGTGGTCGGTGGTTCTCACCCAACCCAGATTGTCCATAACTTTATACTTCTAAACCCAGAGAGCAGCTCAGAAACTTCATATTGAGTCTACTGAAAGACACAGAAGTTAAAAATTAACGACTTTTATTTGTTAAGGGGATCCATTTCCATGTCTGACCCTTGAACTAAAGGAGCAACTACCTCTGTCCAAGCCTCTAGCTTGCTTTCCATTAACATTTTAAAATATTAGTTGTGGTGCAGCTAATGCATCCAGAAACACATAGAATCATAAAATCCTCCAATAGTTTGGGTTGGAAGGGACCTTAAAGCTCATTCACTTCCAATCCCATGCTACAGGCAGCGACATCTGCCATTAGACCAGGTTGCTCATGTTGTGGCTGCTGAACTTTGCATTGGTCTCTTCATGATTCTTGCATCGAGTGGGATCACTTCTGGCCCAGGCAGCTCCAGTTTCAAAAGAATTACTTTGAAACACCAGGAGTTTTACGTTCAGCTTCCTGATAGTTTGAGGTTGTGGAAAGAAGGAGCTGCAGCTGGTAGCCCCCAGTATCTCCACACTTGCCTGAAGGATCAGGATCGGTGTCCATGCAGACCGCATGTGCCCGGCCAGGCTTCCCTCACCTCGCCAGTCTCTCTTCGGTCCCTGTGTTTGCCCCTGTTCTATGTGTAACTTTTTTTCTGTGTTCCTATGGTACATGAGAGGTTGTGGGAGCTGGAGGGAAGAGAAAGGCTGTGTGTGTGTGTGTGTGTGTGTGTGTGTGTATAGCCAGCCTTACGTAGTGTTGCCTGCTGCAGCTTCCCTGTGGAAGATCTTGATGCTGCAGATAAGACTTGTGTGTTTGCATTGCCTGTAATGGGTTATTAGCCAGAAATTACAGATACCTTCCTGTGTTACATGGGCTGTGGAAGGTCTGCCCTTGCTCAGAGCAAAGCCCAAAGATACCTCTGTGACAGTGTGTTTTCAGAGAGCCTTTGGATATATATAGGTGTGTGCAGCTGCTGAATTCTGCTCCAGAGTGTCTTCAGTAAGTTGTAATCAGCCATTTTTAATCTCCTCTTTTCCAGAAGGCTTGTCAGGTTGGTCCCAACCTGTCATGGGAAATCATCCGATGCATCAGCAGCTGTCGGACCCAGGCACATTTTCTCAGCATCAGCCAATGGAGAGAGATGATTCTGGAATAGTGGCTCCCTCGAATATTTTCCACCAACCTATGCCAAATAGTTTCGTGGATTTTTCTAAAGTAAGCTTCAGAGGGTGGAATTTAGTTTGTAAAGGGACCAAGGACTTTCTCTGTATCTCCTGTTCTACCTGTTCATGCTGTATGTGTGTGCCTCTTCTACCATTGCTGGCTGCACCTCCTTTCATCCCAGTACTGACTGGGAAAGGTGCCTAAGCCTGGTGGTGCACTTCAACAGAACTAGAATTTGTTCATTGCAGATGTAGCTTGAGGCAGACATGTAGCCAGGCCTCACCAGCTAACTGAGCCACCACTGGAGGAGTGTCCAAGATGATGTGCTCAGCAGCAGACCTGCTCACAGCACATGTCAGAAGTAGCCATAGTACACGCTCTTGGAATCTTCTAAATTGCAGCCCAGCAATCATTGCAACATAGGAAAGAAATCTCATGGTCACAGACAGCTTTGTAGCTTGCTCTTTCTGACCTGGAAGAATGTTTCAGATATCCACAAGTAATATACAGAAAACCTCCAGCTCAGAGCCTTGCATGCTGCAGTGGTGAGAGGAGGGAGCACTGCAGTCACTGTACAGCTGCTGTGTCTGGCTTTATGGGGTGATCTGAAAGTGCTGTGCAGAGGCTGCTGTATACTGCCAAGGTGTAATCTCAGAGAAATGGGTGAACTGACTTGAGTTTAAAGCTCTGGAGAGTTCTGAGTGTTCCATGCTCTGCCTGTTTCCTCACAGAGCTATGTGACTAGATGAACGTCACTTACGGAGGTGACCTGCCTTGGTTGTCTTGGCAGATGTGATGCCATGATCATCCTTCACAACCACTGCTGCCTTCACTGATGGTGCTTCCTCTTGTTCCCTCAGGGCCTACCCATCTCCATGTATGGCGGCACTCTGATCCCCTCGCACCCACAGCTGGCGGATGGCCCAGGAGGACCCCTCTTTAATGGGCTCCATACTCCAGATCCTGCCTGGAATCCCATGATCAAAGTTGTCCAGAACTCAACAGAATGTACTGATGCTCAGCAGGTAGTGTGGCTGCCTTCTTCCACCTTTGCTTCCCTGGGGCTTTTTACAGTGTTGTGCTTTGGTTTGATCTTCTCCACTTTGGATAGGTGACGGGTTTGTTCAGTTCTCTGATGCTAGAATTGAAAATGTTTGCATGACTTCTACCTACAGTGTGTGTGTGTTTATAAAAAATACATGGTGCTGTCCCTACCTGCCAGAGCTTTCAGGTGAAATAAGCAGCATTTCAAGACTGCTCAGCCAGGTAACAGACTGTGTTATAAGTGAGAGGGTTTATGTCTGTGCTCAGCATCTTTCAGGTTGTCAGTCAAACTTGGGCCAGAGCTGAAGAGGGCTGTCAGCCGCTGGATAGTCTGGTTATGTTGGAGGGGGAAGCCTTCAGCATGCCCTCTAGTGGTTAAACGCTCTGTTAAAGGAACCTTTGTTTGTTGTCATAATAGCCTTGTCTTTTTATTTCTTGCTGTAGATTTGGCCTGGCACCTGGGCACCTCACATTGGAAACATGCATCTCAAGTACGTCAACTGATTTCAGGGGGTCTGTCCTTTTTTAGCGTTGTTTGGGAATCTTTATGATCTTAGAAGAACCCTGGGGATTTTTTTAATGTGCCTAACTAAGCAAGTTTCTGTGGGCTGGAACAATGGAAACTTAATGGCCCATTGTATAACCATCGAGTGATTTACCTGTACAAACTAATTCTGTTCTCTGGTTAGTTTAGCCATTTTGAACTTAAAAATCAGACAGAACTAGTGCTTTTGGCTAAACATTACTGAACACTCCTTGTATGCAGCAGAGAACTAGCTGATGATGTGATTTCAACCTATTAGGGTGGTAAATACGTGTACAGTTGTTTACAGACTTAAAAGGAAAAGCTGAGTAAATTTCATGTCGTATAGTGGCTCTACTTTATGTAGCCTGTATTAATGTGAACTATTTACCTGAATATTCAATAAAAGGCAAACAGTATTTAGAGGTTGTGTGTGAGAATTTTGGAAGAGGCTGGATGGTGCTGTCTTCAGTAGCTACTGCCGTGCACAGTGATGCATTTCTAAGGGTCACAGAACTAGCACGTGGATGCAGCCAGGGTTTGGGGAAATTTGCTCCGCAGTCATCAGCTATACAATGTCTGCTGAGTCCTGCCCTCTGCCAGTTGGTAGCCTTGTATCTTTGGTCTGTGAACATGGTTGTGCCCTTTTTTTTTTTATGCCTTTCTGGATTAGTTCTGCTGCTTTTAGCACTCTTTATCCAGGTGTTGCCTGAGGTATGGGGTTTTGTTCAGGGGTTGGAAATAAAGGCTGAGTTGACAACATGGCAACTGATGCCATCTCAATTTGAAGGAGGTAAATAGGCAGCTCGTACGTAAATGCAGGGCTTAACCTCCTCACTTGATGTGAGCAGCTGCCTAGAAGCAGGTCTTGGGAAAGCTGGGACCACTTCCCACTAGAGCAAAACATAATATATTCAATTCTAAGCTTTTTGTAACCCTTTGAATCTGGTAAGAGCTCTTCAAGTCGTTTCCATGAGGAGGATGAGGATTTTTGCATGCTACTCAAGATGAACATTCATTCTCTACCCAGGTGCAGAGGTTCTCCACTTCCTGCACTTGGACTCTGCTTATTTCTGCTTCTTCTCAGTGGTGGTGCAGTAACTACACTGAGCAGTTGGTCCATTCCTCAAGCAGCTATTGCAGTGCACATAGTGTTCAATCTAATGGACCACATTCAGTGGCCTCTCAGACCTGATGGAGACTTTTCTGCCTTCTTTCACCTTCTTCAGACAACTCCTTCCATGCAGCAGCAGAGTTTTCCCCAGAAAAAACATGAGGAAGGAGTACTGAAATCCCAAAATGCACGAGCAGCATCCATGTACTGCTGGCAGATAAACCTCTGAGGTGCTACTGGATATGTTCAGATATTTTTCCTAGTATTTGAGGAAGAAAGGCAAAAATGATGGGACTGCTGCTGTCCTTCAGTAGTGCAGGCACTGAAGGAGAAGAAGTACTAAGTGTGTTGAAACAGATGTAGTGCAAGAAGTGCCTATTCTTGAACTAAACTGCAGGGAAGGGGCCATAGGCCCACACCATCTCCATCCCCTGTGTGGCACCACCATCTCCTCCTGTCCCATACTGAGGAGTCACCATCTCCTATCCAGGGGGGCTGCAGCTCCATGCCAGTGGCACTGTGTGCTCCATCGCACCAGGGGTGAGACCCAGCATGGAGATGGGACCGTCCCTCCATTGGAACGGTGGCCTTAACTGCCCCAGCTCTGCCTGAGGCAGCTCCTTCCTGAGCAGGTCCCTTCCTGGGCTCTCTACCTCAGACCTTGGTGCTTGGGTGCATGGGCACCAGTGCTGGGCACTAGGGTCAAGCAGGCCCATGGGGTGGTGACTGCCCTGGCAGCCCAGAGCTGGAGGGGGAAAGGAAACCAAGAGCTTTGTAGGAAGATACTGCTGAAAGCTGGGCTCATCACTGCCCTGTGGTGCTGCTGGCACAGTGGATGCAGCGCTGGTCCCTCAGGGCTGGAGCTGGGGCAGGTGCAGGGGCTCCCATAGGATGTCTGCAAGCCCTGGGGAAGGTGCTGGTTGGCAGGGCTCCCTCCAGGGCTACCTAGGCCTGTCCCCTGCCAGACCCCCTGGTTCAGCAGTTGAGTAGATCCTGTTCTTTGCCATCTGTCCTCTTGGGTAGTGTGTGCCCAGCCCTGAGCTGGGCCTGTTTCTTCAGGGCCACCAGTGCTGGCTTCATCATGTGCTTACCTGGGCTGGGAGCCAGGCTGGGTTGATGAGGGTTGTGCAACGTGCATTTGTTGTGCTGGGACAGGCCTGTCCCGTGCAGCAGCTCTGGGCTCATGGCTGGAGCCTGGCAGGGAGCTGCAGGGTCATCAGGAATGGGGGAGCAAGGCAGCAGACAAGGCGCATGGGCTGGCACAACCTTGGTGCAGTGCAGGTGGGAGGGCATGTCCCCTCCAACCCCTGTGTTGCCTTTGTGCAGGGCACAGCAAGGTGGCTAAACTACTGGGAACAGGTCCCCGTAGTGCCAACGGGAGGTACCCAGCCTTTGCTCTTTGATAGCTGCAGAAGCCACTTCTGTGCTGGGGTGGGCATCAGGCTTGGGCCGAGTGCCCCAGGGCTGGCCTTGCCTTCCCAGCAGCACAGGGGTGGCTGGGCTGTCAGTACCAGGAGGCACCCATGTTGAGGCTGGATGTCCCCTATACTGTACTCTGGCAGAGCATCAAGGGGAAGGAACAATCTGGGAGTTGCTGCTGGGCAGGGTGGGTGTCACATTCTGCTGTGTGGAAGCCCCATGGTGTCCCCAGGCCATGGCCAAGCGCTGGGTCGCACCCCTTGCTCCCAGCTCTGGCTGTGGTGCTGGGGGTGGCTAGGGCCAGCAGAGCCTGACAGCCCCCTGCTTTTGGCAGGTACCCACATCATCTACGACCACAGGTTCCTGCTGGAGTGCAAGAGTTCACCCGTGGCCAGGACCCCTCCCTGCTGCCTGCCCCAGACCCCCGGTGCCACATCCCTGGCCCAGTCCAGCCTCGTCAAGCTGGAGGAGCTCAAGGAGCGGAATGAGAGTGAAGAAGCCGTGTCAGGTGAGCAGCCCAGCACAGCCTGTGCCTGCCTGGGGACACGGTGGGGCTCCCATGCGGCCCCAGGCCCAGTTCCAGCTCCTGCTGCTTCCTGCCTGCACGTTTTTCCCAAGGCACCCTTGTCCTAACTCTCTTCCTGTATCCCTCTGTACCCTTCCAGATCAAGACCACTTTGAGATGGACATCTGAGTTTCCAGCTCCCCGTCTCCAGGCCATGGCTGGGCCTGTTCCTGGGCCTCGTGGAGGTGCTGGCACCGTGACCAGCTGGCTGCAGCACTCTCTGATGCTGGGGATGGATGTGTGACACTTCAGGCTCTAGCACAACTGGCTGGTGCAATTGCCTAGGAGCTCATGCTTGATCAATAAACACCATGAAACCCCTGTGCTGACCCATGCCTCTCTATGTTAGGGCTCAGTTTGGGTGCTCAGAACCCTGGGGAGGGGGGCTAAACAGCACCAGGTGCCCTTTGAGGCTGCTGAGGATCCCTGCCTCCTGCATCGAAGTCTTGCAGGCCAGGGGTAGTAAGCACTGGGCCCCAGGGGCTGCTGTCTGGCTCAGGGTGCCACATGCACAGTCTGCATCCTGTCTACGGTGAGTGTCACCACCCTGGACTTATCTGGCCTGGGGGGCAGCACTAGCACTATAATGTTTGTCCCTGGGTCTTTCTGCCACTGAGGCAATGCACATTTCTTGGGTCCCAAACCTGGGACAGGAGCCCAGATAAGAGCATGGGCTGCAGCTGCAGCACAAGCCCAGGTTGTGCCTGTGCTGTGGTCCCCAGGCAGCTGACAGGGCTGTGGGTACTGTTGTCTTCTGCAGCAGAATTGGGCCATGTGTCTGCTACTATGGGTCCCCCACGCTGCCGAAGGCGAGGCTAGAGGGGGACCAGTGCACCAGGGAAATGCATCACTGCCCTCTTGCCTGGGGGTGCTGCCAGGGACATTGATCCCATTCATGTCTTGTGGGCTGTGAGCACCCTGCCATAACCATGGATTCACCCAGCAATCCCACCTCCTGTTGCTCCCAGGAGAGAACCAGGACGTGTCTGGTGCCAGAACCCCGGGGCAGATTAGTGCCGTTTATTAACCGTAATATACTGAATCGTCACTAAAATGTTGCAGTGATTAAAATCCCCTTGTCCTGGGCAAGGAGCGGGAGGCAGGGGAGGTGCCCAGGCCCCGTTGAGCAGCGCGGTCCCTCTCCTGCTGTGGCACTGGGCACAGGCTGCCCTGCTCCTCACAGTCCGCAGCCTCTGTCATCAGGGCTCCTCCTGGCCAGGCTCAGGCTCAGCGCCACCGTCCGTGTCACCATCCACTGCGGGCAGGCTCCTGCTCTCGGCGATCAGGCGCTTCACCCCCACCAGCCACTGGCTCACCTCGTTCACATGGTCCACCATGAGCGAGCGGTGGATCTCGTCAGCCGCATCCCAGTGCTGCTGCTGGAGCTCTGCCGGGAAAGGGGAACCCATCAGTGGTGCGGGCTCAGCTTCCCTGCCTGGAGGATGGCCTGGCTGCAGCCCCTCACCTTGCACCAGGAGGCTCATCCTCTTCCTCACCGGGGCTGACAACTTCCCCTGAGCCCACGCGTCCTCCAGCACCGTCAGACGCCGCGCGATGTCGTCGCACACTTGTTTCTGAAGGCAGAGATGAGCTGCGGTGCGGCTGTGCCCGCGCAGCGCGGCCCCGAGGCGGCAGGAGGAAGTCTCACCTGCACGGCGGGGCGGCAGGCGGCCAGGGCCTCCCGCAGCGGGGCCAGCACGGTGTCCGGGGGCACGCTGCACTCCTCGGGGCCCGCCGCCGCGCTCGGCTGCCCGCCCTCTGCCCGGGGGGGGCTGATGGGGCCCAGGGGAGGCGGGCCCAGTGCTCGAGGGGGTGATGCTGCTGCAGGGGCCGCGGGGGCACTGCCTGGGTCTGGAGGGGCCCCTGCAAGACAGGGCACTGGTGGAGCCCCGTCGGCCCGTCCCGCTCGTCACCCCGTTCAAACAGAGCTGGCGGGGCACGGGGACCTCAGCCCCCCCCCGGCACTGCCGGCCTCGGGAGGAGCGGCAGGCAGGGAGCGGAACGGAGGCGCCCGGCTGGGCACGGCCGTCACGGGGCGCGCTGAGGGGGTTCGCCGGTGCTGACCTGGGGGGGCCCCCGCGGGCGGTGGGGGGGCCCGGCGGGTGAGGGGAGGTCGCCTGGGCCCCCCAGCCTGCGCCTGCAGCCCGTACGAGAACTGGGGGGGGTCGTTCCAGCCACGCTCCTGGTTCCCTGCGGCAGCAAAGCCCACGGTGAGACCCGGCGGGGAGCTGCCCCAGGGCGGGGTTACCCCTCTCCAGACCCCGTCCTCCCGGGGCTCCCCACATCAGACACGGACCCACTGCCCCCCCCCCCCCCCGGACACCGTGCCCCGCGC
>JANRGW010002185.1:0-33015 GCA_024733675.1 Psilopsiagon aymara | reverse complement strand
GCCTCAGCACCCTCACAGGGAAGAGCTTCTGCCTTATCTCCAACCTGAACTTCCCCTGTTTCAGTCTGAACCCATCACCCCATGTCCTATCCCTGCTGTCCCTGATGAAGAGCCCCTCTCCAGCATCCTTGTAGCCTCCTTCAGACACTGGGAGCTGCCCTGGGGTCTCCACGCAGCTTCTCTTCTCTAGGCTCAACAGCCCCAATGTCCTCAGCCTGGCTCCATACAGGAGGTGCAGCTTCCAGATTTGCAACCAGGAAAGGGCCCTTGTTTACAAGTATAAAGGAACATTTATTGCCCCTGTGCTTTTAGCAGGTTGAGGAGAAACACCAACTGGTGTTTGAGATGAGTTACCGACAGCAGCAGCGGATGTTACAGATTATTATAAGCACATCAGTGGAAGGTATTATAAGATGGCAATAAGCCATGGTTATAATCAACCTGGGTTTGATGTATTGGACTCTATAGCAACCCATATAAATTGATTAGCCATTTATTAAAATGGCTGTTAATCATGGATTATCTCTTTGGACAACTTTAGAAAACTTACCTTGGTTACAACCAGGCTGAAAGATGGAGAAATCCAATGAGAACTTCAGAGAGACAACGAGACTCCTTTTCAGGCTGTATCTTCATAGATTTCTCTCTTCCTACCCTCTTCTGGCTCCAGATCCTACACTACCAGCTCTGCCCATGAGGTCCCAGCAGCTGATGGACACAAAGCTACATCCCTAGTTAGCCAGGGACACCTGAAGTGTATGATAGCGTGGCTATCGTGGTCATTAACCCAGCTCCTGCTGATGTTTCAGAAGCCAAGAACAGAGGGTCCCTTTTTCATTACTCATATATATATTATTTTAAAGGTCAGTTTGACAGTGTTATAATGGACTTGGGGATACTCTGCTCTTGTGCCTCGCCTCTCTCCTATCAGCCACACACTCTGGTGCCATCATTTCCACACACAATATATCTTCATACGCTGGTCTGTAGTGATCTCCTTCCCTTCCCTGCATCCCCCATGAATATATAACCGAATGCTATAGGAAGAAATTACTATTGTAATAAAACTGGTTCATTACATCCTTCTAGTCAGAGGCATTTAATGAGCACCAGGGCTGCCTAATGCTGTTATGTTCCCTTTGAGCCAGCTGCAAATGTACTATGTTTCATCGTGTAGTTTAATTTACTCTTTGGAGCTGTGGAAGGAAGCAGCCAGGTCCTTCATGCAGTGAGCACCAGTGGGACAAGCCAGTAAGAAGCACTTTGACCCTCTGCAGTGTGGTGGTGTCTTGGGCATAGTGCAGTGCTAGCTGGATTTCCAGTATGGAGCTGCTGTATATCCCCATGGTTCAGGGAATCTGAAGGGCTGGGTTGGTCTACAGTATAGACAGCTACCGGGATGCTCTGGCTCAACAAAATCATACAACCCCATGGAATGGTTTGGGCTGGAAGGGACCTTAAAGCTCATCCAGTCCCAACCCCCTGCCACAGGCAGGGGCACCTTCCACTAGAGCAGTTTGCTCCAAGCCCCATCCAACCTGACCTTGAGCACTGCCAGTGATGGGGCAACAACAGCTCCCCTTGTCCTGTCCCTACAGACCCTTGTCCAAAGCGTCTCTCCCTGTTTCCTGGAGCCCCTTTAGGTATTGGAAGGTCTCTCCTGGACCTGCTCTGACAGGTCCACGTTCTTCTTGTGTTGTTGACTCAGAGCTGGACAGAAGACTGCAGGGGAGGTCTCACCAGAGCAGAGTAGAGGTGTTTAAGTTGGGCCATAGAAAGGGACAATGTGGATGGACCTAAATCAGCAGTGGGAATTGCCCGTTTGACTTAAGGACACCATTAAAGCTGAACCAAAGACCAAGTCCCTTCATTCCCTGAGGCTTAACTAAAATCTCTCCAGTTCCAGGGGCTTTCACATTGAGTTCCTCAGCAGGGCATGGGAGATGCAGTAGACAGCACTTTGCAATTTACTTACAAGAAGCCTCTCCCCAGCCTAGGCCTTAGGGATGGAAACTCCTCATTGAATTCAGATCAGGATGGATTCAACTGCTTTGGCAGCTGAAAATGCTGGATAAGCTCCAAAAATTACATTTGTTTTGTATTTTGCAAGTGAATTTTTCACATTACATTTCACAATGGCATCTGTCAGTGAGAATCCGAGCTTCTTGAGGAAAACAAAACAGCATTTCAAAGCTGATTATTAACCCAAATAGGAGCAAAACTCTGGAGGGGCAAAGAACTACATGGTGGATCGATGTCAAAATCTGGGATTTCCTCTCCCTTGGTTTGTTACTATCTTTCATTCAAAGCAACTTAACTACTGAGCACCTTGGTCCTGTCCCAACCCCTCCAAGACCCCAATAGGCTGAAATGCACTCCCAATTTCATCTTGGAAAGCAATGCTCTCACATCCACAGCATCCTGTGCCTCCCTCTGAGTAGTAGCTCTGGCAGGTCTGACAAGACAGCCACCCCATTTGCTCCATTCTCATGCTGACTGCAAGGTTGGTATGGGACAACCAATATTGCCTAGTTATAGGTAATTCAGGATGATTCCAGAGTCTTGTGCACCTGGAGAAGCTTTTTCTTCTGGAAGCCACTTGCAGTGATGGGTATTGAGCCCATCTCACACATTGCAGCTCCAAGCCCCAGGCCTGGGCTGTGTTGGTTTAAAAGCTCTATAGAGGATGAACACAACCATCTGCCCTGATTCCCTAAGGCACAGTTTAGCAGAGCAGGGTTTTCTTCACAAGGATATTGTTCCTCAGGATTTCCTGTTGTGTTCCCCCAGCTTGTTTATGGCAAAATGGACCCTTGAGATACACTCCTTTTGTCCTGGAAAGCTTTAATGAACTCACAGTCATTGTGTTGGCATCAGTTGGATTCCAGCTGCTATAAGCTGGCAAGCTGATGGGAAGAGCTATGTTTATGGGATCTCTGGCTCTTTTGCTAGGGTGAGCAGTGCTGCGCTGCCACAGACTTATAGGGCCATTAACTAAAGGCACTCTGAAGAGGTATCATGGATCATCTTGGAGCCATGAGAGAGGTGAGACATGGGAAGGTTAACCCTGCCCTGCACTGGGGCTTATTTCCTTGGAGGTGCTGTTGTTTCCAGGCTGAGATTGGGAGCATCTCCCTGTGAAGCCCCTCCTGGCACTGGATTTATGGCAGCATTTTCATCTCTGAGCTCTGATGGCTTTGCCTGGCAGATGAGCTCTGAGTGCAGCATCGTTTCCCATACCCCAGCTGCTCCGGGGGCTTGGGGCAGCTCTATAACCCCGTTGTCTCAAGCGGCGCCTGGAGCTTTAATTGGGGCTGGATGAGAGCATGGGGAGGCTGAAAGCGATTGCATGCAGCTGTATGGTGCTTTGCTCACCATTTAGCTGGGAGCATGTACATGAAAGAGGGCAAACAGAACACATTTGTGCCAATTCTGACCAGTTGGTCCCCGTGAGCCACACGTGCCAAGCTGTGGCTGCTGCCAGGCTCCTCAGAAGTGTTGTCCACACAGGCACGTTTAATCTGAATTAAGCAAAAGCTGGAATCTCCAGTGGATTCACTAAACTGCATTTAACTGTAAGAGAAGGAGAAAGTCCATTACCTCTGCGCAGTGATAACGCCCAGGGTTTGGCTCTGCACTGTTGAGGTCTTTCCCCACCTCAGCACCTTCAGCCCTGTCCCCACACTGCAGAAAGCACCACAGCTCTATCGTAGTCTCGGCTAAGAGCAATGCAGAGGGTTTGCCATGAGAACTCCCTCCGTACTCCTAATCCTTGTCACTTTAAGTATGGCAGAGAACCAAATCTGACAGCTGTTTTGGTTTACCCCAGCCCAGAAATCTCTATGGGAAATACTCAGGGCTTTTAAGCCCTGTTTATGCCCCAAAGTGAAAGCAGCATTAACTCCCTGAGTGCAGAAAACAGCTCTGCTGACATAAATGCTCTTATGTGGGGAAGAGGAACATACTGTGTGACTAGAAATGACTTTATACCTTCCAACCAAATCCACGCTCGCCTTTGTACTGCTACAACTAATAAGCAGTTAATATGCAGTCCCATCAGCATACGGGATAACAAAGCCCTGTTTCCTTAAGATCTGCATTTCATGCCTGATTGTGAGCTCCCATCCAATCTTTTCCTGCTGTTCGAATGGGTTCTTCTAAATTCTCTCCCCTGCTGTGGAGTCTTTGATGTCTGATAAGGTAGAAGCCCACTCTCTGGCCTGTCATTGAGACAAGGAATGCTGATTGGGAGCATTTATAGAGCTTTTTCTCCTCTACCTGTCCACTGTTTTCACAGTATGTCTAAAAACTGACTTTCATGTGACACTGCTTTCCTCCCCCATCAAATCTGCTTGAAAGTGCCAATAGGCTCAAAAATTATTAAGGTCAGAATCAACATGCAGAAACGCACGTGCGTTCATTACATGATCAGATGAGCTTAATTTCCTTAGGCAAGCAGGCTAAAAATACCCCACATGCCCAGAAGAGGTAATTATACCAGTATAAAAGCTCTGCAGGGTTGTGCTGGTGGCTTTCCTCCACTCTCTCCACTGTATGAAGTGGTGTCCTGACACATCCAGCCTGTCTCTGCCCACTCCATGCACCTCCCACGGCCAACAAGCATCACCCAGAGAAGGCGAAATGCTGCATTATTAATTGCCATTTGCATAGAGTGCAATCTTACCACACCATGCCAAGGATGAGCAAGGATGCGCCGAGCCCCTGAGGTGGCCTGGGGAGGTGTCCTCTTAGATCATCTCCTCACCCCCCACCCCCCCCAGAACCAAACGCTTCTGCCAGGCTGGGTTTCGAAAGCAAAGTGCTCTAATGATGATAGACAGTTCCAGATCATCGCCTGCAAAGCTGCATCGCAGAGAGCTGGCACTTCTCAGCAGGACACCACGAGCAATGGGCACAAAGCAAACCAGCACCAACTCATGGGCAGCTGGACCATGGCTGCTCCTTTCGTTCCCAAGCCCTCCCTCTATTGCTCTTGCACCTCAGTGGGGTCCAAGATCTTTGTTCAAAATAGCACCAGATAGCTATAGTACCAAAATAGTACCAAATAGCTATTTCAACAAATAGCACCAAAGCACTACTATATTCAACTGGCCTTTCTTTTCTTTTCACACAATAGACCTGGATTCATGTAGGTACTTAAAAATACGTGTGATGATTATGGAGGAGCACCCACATGCATGGTCTAAAGCATCCCCCTTCCCAAAAAGTCATACAGAAGCAAGCAATTATTAGTCCTAAAATGACTTCTGACCAAAATAAGATGTTTCACTTATGATGATGGAGTGTTGAGGCTTTCCTCTCCCTTTTGCCATGCAATCAGAGGTGAGAAGAAGTGGTAACAACTTCATTTCACACTTCACTTGCAGACAGAAGGCTTACCTTTGCCCGGTGACCCTGATGAAGTGTTTGAAGCCCACCTGGTTGAATAGGCTTCTGCTGCTGGAGGGCTTTGTGCTCTAGCTGAAGGAGCTCTCAGGGGACAGTCCTTCTTACCAAGCACAACTGACTCTTCTTAAGTCCCACAGTGATAATTTCTCCATCAGGTGCCAAATGAAACCCACAATGTGGAGTACTATCACACAAGTAATTAGCCTGGCTGTTTAATGCCTTTTCCTCTTAGGTAGTCCAACAAAGAGTAATAAACCCTTTCTGACGAACCACTTGCCCAATGCTGGTGTCTCTTGGGTACCAACATTGAAACACCTCAATTGCTGGCTGGCTGCATGAGGAAGTTAGCCTGCTGCCTGGAGGAAGCAGGTTAGGGAGTCTTTCGTTTTAGCAGGGCACATTCATGATCCAGATAGAGCAAATGATGAATATCAAACTAAAACTGTTAGCTATGGACAAGATTCAAATCGGGCAGGTTGATTACAACCTGTCACAGTTACAAGGTGATGAAATTCCATCAACAGGGCAGGAAGGGCCCCGAACCTCCCCGAGACAAGTAAGGCTTTAAAGGCTTTTCATCTGAACTGTAAACTTTGCTCATCTGCTGATGAGTTTCTGCTGAGCTCCTGTCAGCTCAAACAGGCTTATTTCCATCCTCCAGCACAGCACCAGTCAGGAATGTTGAGCTGCTGACAAGTGACCTGGTAGGTGAAGGTCAGTGTGACAGATGTGGTGGGTCGGTGCTGGACACGCCGTTTTGGATGCAGTGCATCTGTGTTAGTGATGCTATTTGTAGCTCAGATTTAGCCACCCTCTGCGTTTTACTGAGCTGTGTAAGATCAGTGCCTTGGGGGGCACCTGTCCCATGGCTCTGAAAGCTCAGCATGTGGGAAAAGCTTTCTTAAGCCTCACAGAGGGCTATTTAAGGAAGATGAAGCTCAAACTCTCATCTTCTTCTAAGGAATTTCCATAAATCATGTTGTTTCTGAATCTTTTCTTCTAAGAATGAAGGCAAGAAGGGGTCCTCTGGTTTCATTTTATGCTTGGCAAGGGATTTTTTGCAAGGCAGGTTTTCAGGTAGCTGGATGGTCATTCAGTTGAATGCAGAAGAGGATCTTTGTGTATGTGTGTTCAGTGAGAGTAATATGTTCAGTGAAAAGCTGAATGTTGGGTCCACCTCAAGGACCTGAAGACCAGCCCACCCCCCTACACTTCAGATCCTCTTGAGTCAAGGAGATCTTTTCATTCCAAAGTGAATTTAATCCCAGCCATCCTATTGCCACCCCATCTTGAGGCAGTGACCTCAACAAGCTGGGATGCACTCAGGGGCCAAGAAGCTTCCTCCTGACAATCACTGATGACATTACAGCATCAGTCCTTCAATTTCTGATCATACACAAGCCCGCTGTGGATGAAGGACGGTTCCTTTAGCACCTTTCCCGACATCCCTTTCTGTCTTCTTTAAATGTTTGGGAGCAATAATTCATGTGCAGAATGCAAGAAGTAATTAGGATGTCTCCTGGTTCCTGCAAGGGAGCAAAAACCATAGCAAATGACATTCCAACAAAACCGGGTCGGCTCAGATTGAACTCTGGTCCCATTCATCTTTGAGTTTTAGCATTGAATTTCTCAAACACATTAGAAACAAGTTTTAATTTTCCACAGCATTGGGCAATATCTTTTCCTAAAGCATAAAGAACATTCATTAGCATCCCCTCGCTCCACTTCATGTGGCTGTCTCCTTGTTTGCACATCAATGTGGAGTTTGCTGCCTGGGCAAGCTCTCCTGAATGACGCCAAAGTTTCTGTCTTGATGCACAGCGCACATCTATAGACATGAATCAAACTCCCACCCACACTCACATACCTGACCTTCACTAGTCCTGGTTTCAAATAGTGCCCAAAAGCACCTGCGAGAAGGGAACAGCAGAGCATGAGGAGGGACCTCTAGAAATAGGAGTGCGAGAGGCAGCTCCATCCAACCTGGCCTTGGACACTGCCAGGGATGGGGCAGCCACAGCTTCTCTGGGCACCCTGTGCCAGTGCCTCAGCACCCTCACAGGGAAGAACTTGTGCCTGAGAGCTCATCTCCATCTCCCCTCTGGCAGCCACCTCCTATGGTGGCAGCTCTACGGTGGACTTCTGACACAGAGAGGTGAATTTCATGCCCGTACCACTACAAACTACTCCATTTTTCATAAATAACTATTGCCCTCTGTATCACTGCACCCAAAGCAGGGGTCTGGGCTACAATGAAGCATTCCCCATCTGTACAAGGAAGATAATAGCACTTACCTATCCCCAGGCTTGCTATGAGGATGAATACATCACAGAGCGCTAGATGCTCTGATACTATGGTAATCAGGTGCTATCTCAGCACACCAGGGTGATAAGAGCCTGCAAAGTACAGATGGCATTTCAGCTACAAATCCCTGGCCCAGTGGGCAGAGGCAAACTGTGTAAAATGAGAGCTGCCTGCTTGGTTCATGTAACCCTCCCTCTCTGAGACACTTTTCAGGCATTTCCTTCTGTTGTTGTATCACTACAGGTAGCAACACCCCATCATGGGGAAGGAACAGCAGCTATGACACCAAGGGTGGTCGTGCCCAAAAGGCTTAGTTGTTCCAACCAGCGCTGACATTTAACGATGTATTGACCCTCTCAATAGCATCCAAATGTTTCTTCCCCTGACTTCAGCAATGCTAAAATCAAAGAGGAAAAATGACAGCAGTTTCTTACCTGGAGCTACCAAAGTGCCAAGTATTTCCTAGTGGATTGCAATCGACTCCACCAGCAGCAGTGTTGCCTGTGTAGGATGAAAGGCGGTGTCAGCATCTCTTGTCCTCATTTCATTCCCACGCCTCCTGTACTTGAGTAAATAGTGAAAGGAGGTCTCACTATTGGGTGCCAAATGCCCTGATTCTTCCCTTGTAGAAGTGAGACTGGAACACAGAAAAATTATTAGAGGGTTAGATGGTGCTGCAGATTTGGAAAGAGAAGCCTGGAAGGAGATAGCAGATAGATGAGGTAGCAGATAGATGAGATAAGCAGCCACGTGCAGAGCTGATGGATAGAGAGGGAGAGTGTGGTTTTCTTTTACTAGCTCACTCTTTTGAATATTGATCTGGAAGCTTTCTTGGATCCGTATCAGTGAGCTCTGATTTACGTTCCCATCTCTGCCTGCCTGTGCTCTTTTCCCAGTGGAAAATCAAAGGGCTTGTACCTACAAATACCCATTTTCCACTTGGCCGGCTAGCTGGCAAACACGAGCACCGCTGCATGCCAGCTGTGCACAGATGTCCATGGGCTTTCCCATCTGCAAAGTGTGGGATGATGCTTTCTCCTCACGTGGCACCAAGCAGAAACCACTTCTGGTATCCTTAGAGTGATGTTTTCTTTCACTCACCGTCCTTTGATCTTTCTCTGGCTTGTGGTTCAGTCCAAGGAATGTTGTTTCACTTCCTTTGTGTGCTGTTTCTTCAGGCCTATTTGAACTGGAGGAATTGGGGTTTTTTCTTATGATTTCAAAGCCAGGTTTAATGACTGTAAAAAGCAGCACAGCTGTGGCACTCCAGCAACAAGACATCCTGTCTCAGGGATTGTCAGGGAATAATAAAAGCATACATGGTAGAGACATGTTACAAGTCACCTACACTGTAAATAAATGTGCCTGCTGCTCTCAGAATTGACTTCTCTTCATTGTACTCAGAATGATTCTCTGAATTGAAATGCTTTCATATCTGAAGGGAGGGGATGGAGAGTACAAGGAAAAATGTTCCCTGAAGATAAAAAGTGTAATAGCCTCTTTTATTTCCCACTTTCCACATCAATAATGAAAAGTCATCCTCCAGGGACAGCAAGCAACATGCTCACCTCTACCTCTTACCAATAAGCAGCACAAAGTATCCCTTGACGTCAAGGCTGTGATACAAAGCACCAGGAAGATCAGAGTTGGGGCAAGGAGGGGAAGCAGGAGCAAGGCAGAGCCTGCTTCCAGCCCAAGGCTATCCGAGCTCCCAACTGACAAGTGCTACCGCTGAGGTCATGCCTTGAAGTCATGTCTACAAAAGCAAATGGAGACAGAGTGGCTCTGTTCAGATAAGAAAGAAAAAAAAGTAATAAAAATACAAGAAAAGAAAAGAAAATGGCACAAAAATCCTGGCAGAAGCTGTCAAACAAGGGAACGTTTCTTTTTAAGCCTAAATAAATACTATATAAAGAAGGCTCCCTGCTGCTCGCTGATACTAGAGTTGACCGGGAGCCCAGATGCCTCAAGGAAATAGGTTTTGTTCACTGGGTTTCTTCATCTGACTCCTCTTTTTTATCCCTCTGTTTGCCTCTTTTGTACCTTCTCCCCCCACTCTCAGTCTGTACTTATATTATACCCTTCTGTTAGAAAACTGACCCTTCTCCAGTGGGGCTATTGCTCAAGTTTCTCCTGAACAACTGCTAAGAGACAGCATCTTCAATTTGCCTCCTAGATTGGGAGCATGAAATGCCAGGGAGCAGGACCAAGAGGTGATAGGCTATGCCAAGGTCATGCCGGGACTGCTACCTCTAAGGACCAAGTTCCTTCTCTAGAGGTGAAAATCAATTCATAGGGCCATTAAGTCCACCCTGACAGCTGATGACCCCTCTTCAAGGGAGGACATCTTCAAGCCTTATTTCCTCTAGTTGTATAATGATTGTTTCCCAACTGATTTCTTCCTCATCAGTGTCAGCATCCAGACCAGGAAACAACAACAGCGCCACTCTTGGCCTCGGCAAAACTGGACATGCCTTTATTTCTTGCAGGAGGTGGTCTCCTTTCTGTCCTCCAGTTGATATTTTCCAGCCCACTGGGTCTCAGAAACACGGTGACACACCATTAGCAGCCTTATGTTACTTGCTAAATGCCAGTAAATTCAGCAGCAAAAGCAGGCAATCATGCTGGGCAGCTTAATCTTTGACTGCTTAAATTAAGATCTTCTACAAGGGCTTTAATTTCAAGGAAAGAGTGATCAGCTTGTCCTGAAAATGAGATTCTTTTAAAGTGTTTCATCTGCATTACCCGCTTTTGACAAGTTTGACGTGATGGAAGTCCTGTTTGAGTACGTACTTAGAGGGTTTGGTGTAAATTCTGGGCAGGCTTCTCAGGGAATGGATCTTCGTTACTTGCAGGCAATTACTGACAGTGACCCATCTCTTCTGCTTTCTGCAAGCAAATAAAACCTGAACTTGGTTTTATATTCCCATCCCTGGGTTTTTCTCGGCAATTAAGTGCTGGGTTTTTTTATGGCTGTGTCTAATGCCTCAGTGTAAAATAGATCATTCTGAAGCAGAAGTGGTGGTTTCACATGTATCCCTCACCAAGCTCGCCAAGAAGCTGCCACACTGGTCAAGCCAATACGGCATTTGCTTGGGACTTGTTAACCATGAAACCAATTGCATCCTTTTTCATCAAGGTAAGAGGGAAAGTTGGTACTTTTGTCTTCAATAAGGGAGTAACTAAACTAATAGCAGCTATCTTGGTGAATAACAATAACGGACACCCCACAAGCAGCCTGTCGGGAAACACCAGCCAAGTGGAAAATGCAAGTAACAAGCATTTTACATATTCCAATTTGTTCTTCAATTTTCCTCTGTTTAATAAGGGACACGGAGCACTCTGCGTGTGGAATGGAAAAGAGAAATCGAGCAGCAGCGGTGCCTCTCCCAGTGCGCACCACTAACAGGTCTGTGATGGATGGAGCTCCTCCCGTGTCCCAGCAGGCACGATAGGAACTGTCACCAATCACAAGCAAAACTGAATTAATAGTGGGGTACCACCGTTTTTCACTCTCATGCAGTTGGCTTCCATTTAAATAATGAGAATCTTAATTCCTTGCTTGACTCGGGCTGGGGTTGATTGTACTTAAGATAATTCTAGTGCAGAGCTGGAGGACCTCCTTAGGCAAAGCTTAACCACAGGAACACTGATTGGAGTGACACTGATTCCATACCTCAGGTGGAAAGCTTGGGACTGCTTCTAAGTGATCCCTGTTGCCACTGCCAGGACCCTGACTGCATCCTGGATCCATAAATTATCTGTGTCCTTTTGCTTTCTTATTTTTACCTCCCGATTTAAATGAAAGCTGCAGCAACAAGCTCAAAACATTGGTATTATTTATTATACCTAGGTGGGGGGTAGAGCTTTTTATTGCACTGTAAAAAATACACAGCAGATTTGATGCAATTCTCTGGAATGCCAAAAGCTGCATCAAGACCAGTGTCCTGCAGAAAGCCTGGTCCAGGGAAGGACAATGCTGCAAGAAAAGGCATGGCAGATGGAGGGAAAAAGGGAGAAAGGAATGATTCCAGAAGCCCAAGTGCTGTGCCCCTGCCATTCCCATCATGTTGCTGAGCTATTACCACGCTACAACCCACAGTGGGGTTTGCCCAATGTGTTTCTGCCTGCAGGGAGCCCAGCCAGGGTGCTGGGTGTCCAGCCTTGAGCCCGGCGCAGGGTGATGGGCATAAAGAGCAGACATGGAGAAGCTGCAATAAGTAACAGCCTGGAGTGAAGAGGATTGCAGGAGAGTAGAGAAAGCAAGAACACAGCCCTGCCTGCTCCAGCACCGAATCCGTCTCCCCACCCATTGTGTGGAGAACTAGAAGTCTATCACTTCAGCGTAATGGAGCATCATCAACTTACCTCAACAAGGCACTTAATCGAAAGAGCATTTATACCTCTTGGATTGCCAGCCGCACTTTATGACAGCTCTTTGTGCAAGAGATGTCATTGTGCATTTACTTCTTTGTTAGACTAGATTGGAGTTATCAGCGGATGAGTAAACCCTGCCATTCCCAGGAACACCCTGCATATGTTTGCAGGACAGAAAGAAACAGAACAGGGGAAAAAGACAGAGCTGGTAGAGACAGGCATGGCTTGGGGGATGAAGGCAGATTCAACAAAGGTATTCTCTAGCATGACAAGATGATTTTGGGACATATCCTTAACTGGTGCAATCCCCGTGATGGGCTGCATTCATACCACCATCTGTGCTTAAGCACAAAAGAAGTAATTCAGTAGCTACCGTGCAGGACTGAACACGATGCTTCATGCAGCAAAGAGAGGTACCTACGACCTCTGATTTCCATATGATTTTCTGGTTTGGGCCCTTGTTTCTTGCTTCAGATCTTACAGTCTCCAAGGGCCTGGTTGAGACAGTGAGCAAAGGCAATGGAGGAGACTCCACCTTGGAACAAGACCTCCATGGAGCATCATTACCCAGCTCTCACAAAAAGCCTTTTTGCTCCCAAAAGCTCCTGCTTCTCCCTCCAGCTCTTTGAAGAGTGGTGGGGGATCCTTTCTGACAAAACCAGGTTTTCTCCTTTGCTGCGGGTAACACTTGACACATCTCCATCTCTTCAGTATCAGCAATGGGCTCTAGGACACCTCTAGGGCAAGGTCTAAAACCAGGTGGAAAATGTGCATCTCATTTTCTTAGCATGGTGGAAAAAGAGGTGTGGATGAGAGATGTGTGCCTGGTGGCCCAGGGAAAAGCTGGTGGCAAGACAGCAGTTTCCCCACTAACCCACAAGGGGGTTGTTTGCCTCTGTTGAAATCCAGTGTGTAATTAACTGATCTCTGATAACATTTGCCTTGTCAGGATAGAATTCAGATCTTATCTTGACATCAGCGTTTATGGTGTTAATGCTGGGAAAGAAAGGGGGGAAGCTGTAATTGTGGCAACCCTATTTAATTTGAGGATTCTGTTATCTTGTCACCGGGGCTGAGATTTCACTAATAGATTCTGACTCCAGGAAAATTGTATGCTCAAATAGATGGGATTTTAGCAGACAAGATCCCATTGATACTTATGTGAAAATGCAGTGACTGCACTGAACATTTAGAAAGGTGGCTTTGCTTGGGAAAGCTGCTACAAATGATCCCACCAAGAGCTGCATTGTCCCAGGGTGACGCAGGACCTGAACATAAGTCATCAAAGAAGAGAGTGATCCAGGGAATTTTGATGGGTCAAAGGGAACTTTTGCCCCCCTGAGTCAGTGAGCACGGGACTTAAACTGACACAGACCAGAGAGCAAGGAGCTTTAAATGAAGGTCACATAAGCAAAGTTTCATCCTGGCCAAGGTCTCTCCATACATAAAAAGGACCTGGAGCTGTTGGATGAGTCCAGAGGAGGCCATGGGGATGCTGTGAGGGCCGGAGCAGCTCTGCTCTGGAGCCAGGCTGAGCGGGGCTGGGCCAGCCTGGAGAAGAGAAGGATCCTTAAGAGGAGACCTCAGAGCAGCTCCAGTGCCCACAGGGGCTGCAGGAAACCTGGAGAGGGGCTTCGGACAAGGGATGGAGGGACAGAACGAGGGCAATGTCTTTAACTGCCAGAGGGGAGATTGAGATGAGCTCTTGGCCAGAAGCTCTTCTGCCACCTGCATGTTGAAACCCAAGCTCAGCTGATTCCACGTTACGTTCCTCGCAGCACATTAGCAAAGCATGATGTGGTTCCATGGAGGGGCAAGAATCACTGCCGCCAGAGTCAGCATCACCCCCTTCTTTCAGCCCGATGCTGGATAGTGGATCCTTGATGTGGATCTAGCTTGGGTTCATAGACAAAATGATTTGCCTACAGGAGCAAATGCCCACAGAATATCTGCTACACTCTTTTCAACCATGCTAGCTAATGAATGATCAATTATTCCTATTTATGACAAAATCATACACTCCAGGCTACAAAACCCCACTGCATCTTCATCAAGTCTATTGATTATCCTGCAGCTTGCTAACAACTCTTCTTAGTAGAAACCCCTTCAGTCTAGCCTGTCTCCAGCACAAATCCTGCAGAAACAGCTCCTTTGTGCATGTTGTACATCCATGTGCAAGGCTTTGAAAGACCCTGTTTGCACTTGAAAAATATTTGCCTGAAAACTGAACTAGTGATAAAGCTGCCGGTGGTTGCTATCAGCCAGGAGCATGAAGCAGATGTCTGCTCTATAGCACTGAAATACTGAGGTCCAGTAGCATAATCCAGCCATGCTGGATTTAGCCAACATTTTTATCTTCCTTGTGGGGTTTTTTTTCCCCCCCTCCTCTCTATAAGATAAGAGGAGCACTATAAATAAATAAATAAAGGCACAAATAGCCTTGTTGGTAGGTAATGGAGGGGGGGTTCTCATGATCAGTTATTTATTTATAGCTGATTAATTCTTATCGGCGATGCCTGCTGTCAGCAAGACAAATGTGACATCCCATTAACACCTGATTCCCCCGGGAATGCTGCAGGAATGAATGATGTTGTTTTGGTGAGGCATCCGTTTCATTTGGCTCAGGTCCCTGAGGTCCTGGTTATCTTCCTTCCCCGAGGAGCACTCCCAAGCAGGGATGCTGAGGCACAGCCCTCACTTCCCTCCCCTCTCTCCCTGCCTCCCCTATTTTCCCTTGAGAAGGGAGAAGGTTGAAATCTCCCTGCCCTTGGACAGCAAGCAGGGATGTAAGAGCATGTTCTGCTTGGTTTTGTGCTGTGGTGTCTCAAAGGGCTTTGCAGAAGCAACAGAGGACATGAGGGACTGAGCCCTGACAAAGCCTGGCCGAGACTGGCTGGAGCTCAGCCCAAAAGCTGCACTCAGCTGAATTTCAGCCAGAGCTTCCCACTATAGCTATGTCCTCGTGACTGAGTTTTGGGTATTATTCCAGCCCAAAAGGGCTTCTGAGGACCAGGAGTGCTAGAGAAAAGGGGAGGACAGAAGCTGCCGCAGCACTTGAAGTCCTGCTCCACCTTAGCTCTGTGCTAAGCCATTTTTAAAGCCATTTTGAAGTCATTTCTCCCTGCAGCACCTTGGGGAGAGGGAAAGGTGTCCAGATAGGGACAGCGTGTTCTGCATATGGCATGGAGGATCCTTCCCAAACTAAGCCTGCCTCCAGGCTATCTACTCCTGCTCACAAGAGACATACCAGTGGCTGCCACCAAGGTCAGCCCAGGGTCCAAGGACAGAGCGTGAAGGGAAGAAACAGATGGGAACAAAAGGGCATTTTTCAGTTAAATACCTGTGTTTCTGCAACATTTGCACCAGCGCATAAAGTCCCATTGCAAATCCCATTCTATGCTCTGGGATGCTGGGCTGACATAGATAATTAACGTGCAGGTATTATTTTCTCAATTCCCTGTGTGTCAATGGGTCCCTCATTCCTTCAGCCAGCTCTGAAAATGCCAAAATCCATAACTCAGCAGATTTACGCATATTCCTACCCCCATCAAATCCATCTGAGTCCCCAAATTAGGTTTTGGTTTAAACATTCACTATGTGCCATGCTGAATCCTATTCCTTATGCTTCCACCTCTCCGAATCTCTAATTAGAAGACAAATATTCATCTTCACCTAGTTGCTGTGAAGCTTAACACCTTCATGTTTGTTTGCAAAGTGCTTTCAGATGCTTGCTTGAAATGTGTTTTATAAGTTCAGCTTAATCTGTGTTACATTCAGAGTTTACAGATGGTGGTTAGAAATGAGATCTCTCGGTACAACATAAGCTCTGTCATAGCACAGAGCCCCTCTCAAGCTGCACTCATGCTGCTGGTAAACTCTGTCTTGAGACAATTCGAAGGCTACGTTTTCCTTTTGTCTCCCAAAAGCATCTTTTCCACAGCCTGCTGTGAAAATGGGCTGCTTTGCTTCAGTGCTCCCTCCTACCTCCATGCTTCCAGCGACCTCACTGTCCTCACTGTCTCACCAGGGTGGATGTGCTGCTGCTTCTGGAGTGAAGGCTTAAAATGATGCTGCTTTAGAAGGAGGCGGGTACTCCTCATGGGTAGGGCATCTGCAGATTCAGCTCCTCACTTCCCGCTTTCCTTCCCACTGGCCTTTCTGTGGCTTGAGAAAAGAAGTCAGGATGCTTCCTGTCATTGGGGTTACACCTTGGGACCTCTAAAATAAAGCAAAAATAAGGAACTATTGCTGCAGAACCCTACTGACATCCTGCTGTCAGGAGGAATCCTTTAGGCCGCTTGCAAGTCAATAGGAGTTGGGCTCAGGATGAAGGAAGCCTGAACCGGCAAAAGGAAGGGAACAGTGACTCACAGGCAGATTCAGGAAGAGGAGCTTTCCTTTATGCACATTTATGGCACAACATCCAGCTCAAAACCAGATAAAATGTCCCCTGAAAGCCAAAGATCCTTTTGTTTTCCCAATGAAATACTGACGTTGGCAGCAGGAAGCAGGCAGCCCTCATGAAACCAATCCCAGCCTTGGTGGGGAAACCTCCTGACCATGATCCCTTCTCCACATCCCCGTCTCATAAACCATGTCCCCCTTTGCTGTAGTGCTGACCTGCACTGGCAGTAGAGGTGCAGCTCTCCAGAGGAGTATGCCAAGGGCTGGATCCTGTGGGAGCAAGTGATCTCAGGAGGAAAGCATCCCCACAGCCTAAATGGATGTGTTGCAGCAGGTTGGCTAGAGTTTATGGGCAAACCCTCTAAGAGGTTCTAAGTTGTACGTCTTCAGCCTGACTCTCCAAGCCTTCCTTTCCCTTGGGAAAGAGACTGTTTGTTGAGAGACTTCCTTCTAATCCCATTGAGACAAAAATGATGTTAAACTCTCAGGGAAATCTATTTTGCTCCGTCTTGCTTGCTCTTTACCAGTTCTCTCTCTAATGGAATTACTGAGATAGTTCTGAACAGCGCGGAGCCTTATCTTAACCTTTGCTCTCTTTTTGGAAATGATTTAGTGCAGTTCTCTTATCTGGGCAGAATTAAAGGCCTTACAATGTGTGTTTCTACTGCTATCTCCACCCACTCCAAAACCATGATAGACTTTAAATCATATAGGGAAAAAAAAACCCAGCTACTTTGATTTTGAAAGCTGAAGCTATTCCCAAGGAAAGCTGATTGGTGAAATACTGCCCATTTGTAAAAGGGGGGTGGAAAAGAGACAGGGAAGGAAATAAAAGCTGCTGGTGGGGAAAGTCTTTGGGAAATGGCCTGAGCCGCAGATTAACTGTATTTGGTTTGTGTTCAGTATTGTCTCGCCTGCTTGCCGTGGGGGCTGCCAAGCCCTTTGCTAAATGCACGCAGCTATTTGCTTAGCTGTGCTGTTGTTTCTCCAAGCCCTTTCACTTAAATGCCTCTGTTTGGTAACTTTTCAGGAGTGGGGGTTTTGCATTGCTGTGGAGGCAGTGTTGTCTCAGGAATAAAGCGCTACATTCAAGCGGAATTTCAGAGAGGGACCTCTTCCCTTTGCTGTTTGCCTCCCTTATCTGATGGATCAGCGCTGTTATTGTACAGGACTTCAATGCTGAAATGCAGCCCTCTCTGTTGCTGGAGAGAGATAGACAGGGTTTCTGCAGGCTTTGCTCATGTATTCTCACATAAAGCATGATCTGCAGAGTTGAAAGGACCTCTCTGTTTCTCATCCAGCCCTAACCTGCAGTGTGATCTCGGATACTCAGATCACCTCGCTCCACTTCTTTTCCCACACCATCTTTTGACTCTCTAGTTGAGAAATCCAGAGCTCTTGGACTGTCATCACTTGCACTGTCTCACATGGCTGGAGCAGAGGATGAGGGGGGTTATCACAATATGAGGCTGCTGTAATGAGGACCTGGCAATAAGAATATGCCTGGGGACTCAGACAGGACCAGCAAGGTGCTGTAGAGTGTCTCTCTGCCCATACAGAGCAGCTCGTACCTGCAATGGCACGGTGGGGATGGTCTTGGGATGTCTGGATAGATGCTGGATGCCAGAGCCCCCTGTGCAGCTTCCAAACAGCTTCTTTCCTGCCCTCCCAGCTCAAGGATGGGCTGTGTTCATGGGTCACTGGACACCCCCTTGAAGCCTTGGGTGTGGGCTTGGGCTCAGCTTGCAGCAAAGGCGATTTCACATGAATTGAGGCTTTGTTTCCTACACCAGGAATGCTTTTGGCAGTTCTGTGGAGCACCCCTTCTGCACCCCTTCTGTCTGGCAGCACAGCCTGGCACCATCAGGATAAGAATCATAAAATCACTGAATCACAGCCTGGTTTGGGTTGGAAGGGACCTCGCAGCTCATCCAGTTTCAGGGTGCCAACCGCTCAGCACCCTTACAGGGAAGAACTTGTGCCTAAGAGCTCATCTCAGTCTCCCTTCTGGCAGGTTAAAGCCATTGTCCTTGTCCTGTCCCTACAGGCCCTTGTCCAAAGCCCCTCTCCAGGTTTCCTGGAGCCCCTTTAGGTATTGGAAGGTTGAAGTAAAGGTTTTGCACTTCCAGTTGGAAAAAAACAGCCAAGAGTAAATCCTATTCATTTGCTATACATTTACAGGATGAGACTTATGGAGAGGAGCTGAATATGAGTATCGTTCACTCACAGCCCAACAGGCTTCCATTGCTTCACCTAAATCCTCATCCTCCCTCTCTGTTCTTTCCTCCCTCGTAGTTCCTTGCAATGAGCATCATTTCTGTGCATTTTTATACAAGACTTAGCACTGAGGAGAACTGTGGTCAGTGACAGAGGAGTCACCACAGTGTATTTAATCAATACTAATGCAAGGAGGGTGGCTGCTGCAGAAGGATTTCACCTTGGGAGCTGACCCGGGCAGGGCTGCCATGGTCAGGTCAGTAATGCTCATGTGCAAAATGGGTGTGAAAACAGTCAGGGGAGTTAAATACCAGATGTCAGGAGATGCTTGATGGGGTCATTAGTGAAAGCAGTGAAGTGGGCAGCGCTTGGGGGAATTCATGAAACCGGTCAGCCCTGACACCAGGAAGAGGGGAAGAGGAACAGCACCTGGGAAGGGAGGAGGTGAGATTTGGAAAGAAATAGGAGTCAATGAGGTGTAGATGTGCAGAGAGGCCACAGAGGAGGTTTCTGATCTAGTAGCAAGGACATGGGGTGGGAGAGGGGGTGCAAAGGGTGATTTGAAAGGTGATGGACTGAAGCGGAGAGCTGAAATGCCACGGGGCAGTGGGGCAGCAAGGAGCTGCCTCTGGGGCATTGCACAGGAGCAGAGATTCACAGCAGTAAAAGGAAAGAGGAAAGGGCCATATTTAGAGCAAGAGTTGCTCTAAATTGCTTTCAGTTGCTTTCAGTTATTAAATCTGCTTCAGCCAGGCATGATTGACCAAGGCTCCTCTGCAGGCTGTGAGTTACTGCAGCATCTTAAAGAACACATCCTCACCCAAACCCAGCAAGAAAAGTTTGAACTCGTTGCCTAGAACAACCCCAGCAATTTGAACGATGATGGAAAGACCAAGGGCACAAATCCAGGTGGGAAATCAGCCCAGAGAGTGCAGCAGAGTGTCACAGACCTGCTCTCTTCTTCCATTAAGCACTTCCATAGCCCAGGCTGAGGGCAGATGGATTTGCACATCAACTTTCCTTCCCCCTCCATGGTGGCACTTTCTACTTTACGCTTCTTTGAATCAGGAGATGCAGAACTGCCAAAGGAAAAGAAAATAAAATGTCATCTTTTTTATTTAATATTTAACTCCTCCAAGAAAAGGCCCTGATATTACTGTTTGGATTGAATTATGATGGCTCCGCCTGAAAGTTATATATTGCTGGTGCTCCATTATTCATTAATCGTAGCTTTTCCTGTCAAGATCAACATGTACTTCTCAGCTGGTGCCTTGACTGCGTAATGCCTCAGATAGGGAGGGAATGTAAAAAAGATGCCTCTTAATTGTTTGGGGATTTCAGACATGGCTTTTAAAATGTCACTGACGGCTCCTGAAAGATGGCATCCTTTTCCCTAGGAGTACTAGATTGCCAACAGATGTTAACAGCCCCCGGCTGCACCCGGTACTTTATGAAGTAGAAGAGAGTAAACAATATCAGGATACAGGCAACGAGGTCTGCTTGTAAATTCATTCCTGGGGAGCAGAGAAAATAACCCAAACGCAGGGATTTGGTGCAGCCTGCAACACCGGCAGTTGTGCCAAGGTTGGAAAGGATGTGGGGCTTTCAAAGATTGATGGAGCTGCCACCAAATGGGGAAGTTTAGGGGGAAGGAAATGGATTTAGGGCGTTTTTTGGGCTGCTTTGATCTGCTGCAGCTCGAGGGTGAGCACTCCTGGGGCAAGTCTCCCTTCTCACGTGGCTGAGCCGCTTGGCATCTCTGCAGTTCAGCTCCTGCTCTGCAGGATGAAGGTGTTGGAGATCAGGCAGCACACATGCTCGGTGGGAAGGGATGCTCCATCCTCTAAATTCTGGGCTTGTTCTCTTGCATTTATCCACAAAATGTGCTATTTCATTCCTTACTCTGCTCTTCAGGACACAGATTTCTCAGCTTCCCGGGCTTAGAGAAGTCTGTTTTCCACTGTGAAACCACCAGCACAACTCACACCAGTGTTCAACAGGGCAGAGGATGGAGGAGAGCAGGGTAAACATCCCCACAGGCGGAGCAGCTCCTGGTTTCACCCACACAGGTGGATTCGGAGGCTTTTGCTGGATCGCAGCATTTCCCCCACAGGCTGTCCTTGGGCAGCACATCAGTGTCTGTGTTTGTCAAGACACGCCGTGAGCCAAGGGCTGCTCAGAGGAGACGTCCCAGCCACCAGCCCATCTCTAAGCTGCTGACCACAGCATCAGCAGGTTGGGAAATGCTGTTTTCCTTTGCTTTCTGCAAGCAGTGTTCTTCAGGACATAAGGTGATGCAGGAAGGGAAGAGAAACCGCGAGGTTCAGCAGAGCTGGAGCGGGTGAATAACTTGTACTGGGGAAGAAAACAGCCCCATGACAGTCCCCAAAAGCCACAGCAGAGCCTGTGATTGCAGCGTGCAGCATCCTCCGTGTGTGGACACACCAGTGCATGGGGTGTTGCATTTTTATGTGAGCAGTGCCTGCGTTGGCAATAGCTGTGACTGGCAGCTCCTTTCCATGGCCACGGTGCTGCAAGGCATGAGACCTGCTCTGCTCCATCCTTTGCAGGCTTTGCTGTCCCTGCAGCAAAAGGAGGGCAGAGCTTAGCTATGTCCCCTCCCCGAAGGAAAATAGAATGTCCCCAGATGTCCTTCAGACATGGAGGCTATTCCTGGAGTTATTGGGTATGTTTATTATAAGGAAGACAGGAATACAGAATTCAGTGGCAGCCCTGTGCTCCCCTCACTTGTCCTTCAGTTTAATGGGATACAGGCATAAATCATAGATCTGATTCTGCACATGGGCTCTGGCTGTATTTTTTTTTTTTTTATAAAGAACACTTGCTCTGATTTATAGAGCACTGGGGTTTGAATTAGTCTAGCTTGAAAACTGAATCAAATCTTCCCATCAAGTCTGGTTTTTTGCATTATGAATGGCTTAGCTGTTTAGTAATGGAATGCCAATCAGCCATTGCCTCTCTCCATAGGCAATGCTGAGAAGATCATTTCAGAACATAGACTCTGTGATTACCTGAAATGAACTGTAAAATCGTGTTTTGTTTAAAGCCTTTTCTTCTGCCAGGAGGTTCCTGGGCAAACTGTGGAGTCACCTCCCTGCTGGCACAAAGGGGGTTACAGGAGGAGGGGGGCAGAGGCACGACTGAACTGAACCTTATCTCCGCCAGAGTTTTAATTGTGTACAACAAGGGTGATCGTTCCTAAAGCTCCAGTTAGGACCAGAGCTCAGATCTGGGCTGCAGACTTGCACAGAAGGGTAAATGTTATCATTTTCCTTACCTGAAGAGCAGATTGTTCTCCCTGCTTGGGGCACAGGGACAGCACTCCGAGCACACTGCTGGAGCAAGTTGGAGATTCCCCAACCACAATATGCACCTTCTTTCAAATCAGAGTTTGTCACTCTTCAGTTTTAATGAACCTTTCTCCACGGAAGGCCCTTGGCACCAAGGTGATGGAACTCTCTACCTTCAATCCATCTTTTCGGTTTTGTCACATACACAGGAGTGTAAAAATGAGCTGGTTTTCAATCAAACAACCCAAGGTTCTCCAAATTTCTCATATTCAGCTGGAGTGAATTATTCCGTGAATTATTTTGCTGTATTTAATGAGTTCCAGTTTGATTTGACTATGTGTAATTTCACAAACACGGTCTATCTGCTCCCATCCATCTCAACAGCAGCTTTGAGATATTCCTTTAAAGTGATGTTCAGTGGCTTTAGGTTAGCTCTCATTAATACAGTAATGATTTTACTAAAGAACTCACATGCTAAACACACTCTGCAGAATATATTAACAGAATCACTGTAAATGGGCTGAAATAAATAACTTTCTAGAGGTTTCTTATGCAGCTGCAGGACATCCAAGCAGAGAAATAAATACTCAAATGGGGCATGGTTCCAGGCGGGCAATGGGGAGGAAAGGGCTCTCATCTCAGCTATTCTCACATAGATTTGGGCATTTTACCCGATGTTCTTGGTGCCATGGCTCCCTCTGCCACCCTCCCTGCACTGGTTTTGCCCCGTTCATTTGAGGCTCACCTCTACATCCATCCATCCATACACAAAAAGAGTGGTTCAGAAGGACCAGGAGTTGAAAGAGAAGAGAAGTACATGACTCTCAGACTGCAGGTTGGCGGATTCCCCTCAGGTTTGTGTCTTCTGGGTGACTGAGTTATGGTTGAGACATTCCATGTCATTAAACCTTCCCTGTCTTCCTCCCCATAGCCTGTGCCACATCTAATCAAGTTTGTGATGATGCTGCGAATTTCAGTCTGGTCATTTATGGGGACTTTGTCTTCTGCTCAGCTGCTATTGACAGGAGACAGCAGAATCATCATGAAGCATCTGTCAAACTTGCCTGAAAATAGAGAGCACCTTTACAAGCTACAGAGTACACACACAGAGGCACACAGTGTGTAGCTTCTTCTGAGCTTAATTTCCTTTGGAAAACGGACTAAACGGAAAGTTTTCCTACTTACAAATTCATACCTACATGTAGGGTCTCATCAGAAGACCATGCTAGCAGCCAACTGATAGGCAGAAAGGAGTGGGACTGCCCATGCCTCGGTTTCCCTCATGGCAGCGTAGGGATGCTGATGCTAATCCGTTTTATTTTTAACTCATTTTAAGACTGACATGTGGAAGAGCTACCTAAGAGCAAAGCACTCAGTATTAATTCCCAGGTGGCCAATTTTGTACCTGGGAACAATATGTGTTTGATTGTGCCGGTGCCAGTAGATTGCATTTCATAAGGGTGTCCCTGGAAGGTGCCAGAGCTGGGATCTTTCTCAGTGGGAACAACCATGAGCTGTGATGTATCGCTTCACTCTGGAAACATTTATAGCATGCTCTTCGCAGTGGGCATCTGCAAAGCAGCTTCTTAAGCTTTTATCACAGCAGGGTAATATCGACAACCAATGAACTTTCCCTTTCCATAGCAGTTAGAGAGGGATAGGTATTAAAATCCTCCACCCGCTCGGCTCCCCGTTGACTTTCATCCGTGCTAAGCAACTGGCTCATCACGGGGTTATGTCTCACCAGAAGAGAGGCTTACAGCAAGACACTGTCCTGCGGGAAAGCAGATGGGGAGAGGAAGAAACCAGCCCCAGCCATCCAAGTTGGTGCGCATAGAATCATAGAATCCCAGAGTGGTTTGGGTTGAAGGGACCTTAAAGCTCATCCAGTTCCAACCTCCTGCCACGGGTGAGGGACACCTTCTGCTAGATCAGGTTGCTCCAAGCCCTGTCCAACCTGGCCTTGAACACTGCCAGGGATGGAACATTCACTGTGGAATGGTGCCTTAAGGTTGGGGGAAATACCCACAGAATTCCCTAAAGCTGGGGAAAGCAGCAGCAGGATGATATCCAAGAACCTTATTGCAGCACCCACCTTTAGCCCTGCTGAAACTGGGAACTGTCAGGGCGGGCACAAAATTGCCCGTACGAGACCACAAAAGCATCCTTATTCCTAGGGACCAACAAGGTGGGCATCAGGATATGGTAAGGTAGAGGCTAAAAGGATAAATTCAGACAAACAGGATATGTCCTTTGGATACTTTGCCTTCACACCACCTCCCTCTTCCTGTCTAGTATCTTTGCTCATGATTTCAGCCACAGGTCATCAAATCAATAAGCAGATTTCCTGATATCCAGCAATTGGGGGTCAGGATTTTTTAATACAAGGGCATCCAGAACATTGCTGTATTTATTATCATGATCATTATTGAAATATCACTCATGATTCCTTTATCAATTCTGGCACACAAAGCAGGGATGCAAATCGGTGTGACGACAGCAGTGCTCAGTACTGATGGACACGGAGCAAGAGCACTTACTGGAATGAAAGGCTCAGGCTGCTGCAGGATGGTTGTGATGGTGAAGGGATGTCCCATTGGGATGCCTGCTGGAGATGCATGGCACAGCGCTCAGCTCCTAAACAGCCTTACATTTGCATCCTTCTCCCTAAAAATAACAGGGAACAGCAAGCTGCTATTCTCACAGATAAGAACACCTATCTCCAGCATTTAAAGGGTGGCTATAAAGAAAGTGGAAACTCACTTTTTACAAGGGGTCCCATGGAAAAGATGAAGGGTGATGGGCACAAGTTGCTCCTGGGAAGATTCCAACTGGACACAAGGAAATTCTTTCCCAATCGCCCATTGAAATAATCTCCCCAGGGAAGTGGTGGGTTTCCATTGGACACTGTTCAGATTGGGCTGGACAGGACATCCAGTCTAGGTCATGCTGTGCCTAGGATGGCGGGACCAGATGATCTGTGAGGTCCCCCCCAAGCTGGTACTCTATGATTCAATGACATCTCTGAGCTCAGCTCCTGGAGCTTTCACCTTTGGGTGGCCACAGTCACCTCATGGGCAGAGCATGGCACATGGAGGAGCTGGGATGCACAGACTCCAGCTGTCTGGTTTGATTCATGTTGCAGTGTCAGAGGCTATGATGTATGGTGTTGTTTGTGTAGAAAAAAGCAATGCAGTGACTTTCCCCATCACTTTCTGTTGGATGATCCTGCATCCAGGCCTGAGGAAAGGGGACATTAGCAGCTGGCAAGGCAAAAAGAGATATTTTTAATCCTACTTTTTTTCCCCCTCCTCTGGAACGTGTTATTATTACCTCCAAGGGCAGAGCCTGAGTGAGCAGAGGGGAACATCAAGGTTAGCAGGAGCCCTCAGCATGGCCAGGGCAGAGCTGCGGCCTCGCTGGGGACAAGGGTAGGGCAGGCACGGCTGCTCCAAAACCACTGTGTCCTTCTCCTTTTCATTCTCCACGTACATCTTTCAGGGGTGAATACAACCTCTCTCTGCCCACACTATCCTAAATTCTTCCCCTGTCTATCCATCTACTTAGGTTTCCAGCTATTTATCTGCTTGCATCGACTAGATTAGATAAAGATTTAGGTGCAAGGACAGATGGAGATGGATTGGTAGAAAGCTACCCAAGCATCCATCTGTTCCTCCACCTATCCATCTCACTTCTTAAATCCTGATACATTTCCCATCATAGCAAGTGAGCTCTCCTTCTAGATGAAGACTGAAGGCACATAGATGGATGGCTAAGTAGATCTTTATTTAATCTATCCATCTATCCATCTTCCCAAACTGACCCATCAGCCCATCTCGCCTCCTAATTTTTTCTCTGCCTCTCTATGCTTAGGAACCCTGATCCATCCAGCTCCCAGTTAAGGATTTACTACAGTTTCTCTCATCAAAGAGCAAATATGTTTGACCCTTTTCATTACCCATAAAATTACTTGCATTGCTCTTTGTGTTTTGCTAGGGAGGGAAGCAGAGCCTGACAGCTAGCAAATATCCAGGCGCTCTCCCCAATTAAATATCAGGTTAATCATCACCAAGAAGACAAGAGCAGCATGTCTGCAGCCAGGCAGGGTGCAACCCAAGGGTGCACAAGGGACCAGAGCCCAAAAAATCATATAAACCCCCCTCGCATCAGTGGATCACATCCATTTGGATGGCACCAGCTTATAAATTGCTAGTTAAAAGCAGCTCTCCACTGGGCAATTTTCCCATGAAGGAGTGAAGATTCGGTTCTGCAACTTCTTGATGTGGGTCTGATTAAACACCCTGCTCCCATCCTCCCTCTCTCACGCCACGCTGGGTAATTTATGATGGCTCACAACACACTATTGTAAATGTTCCCTATTGCTCTGCCAGCACTTTTGCCTCCCTGGTACACTATTTCCCTACTGGAGGGAAATGAGCTCAGCCACTGACGATTGCTGCTGCCTTGGAAAAGGTTCCATCAAGACTGTATCACACCTTAAAACCCAAGAAAATTAGAGGAGGAGTGGAAGAACATTGACCTGAAGGTAAATGAAGTCCTCAGCACAAGGAAGAAGCCGGGATTCTAGAAAACATCTGGTAAAGCTGAACTTCTACATAGGGGAGGCGATATCAACCCCCTTCTTTCCTCCCTGCCTCCAGGGCATTTCCATCTCTGTTCATGTTTCAGCTTTGGTATTTGCAAAGTAAGAGGGATTTCTGGTTTGAAATCATTCCGCACTTCACAATGTTGAGCTGATTATCATGAAATTAATTATTACAAACATAAAGTTAACACGGCAGAAATGGATACAAAAAACCTCCCCCAAAATTGCCAAGGGAATCATTTGCACAGATCAAAAGCAATTTCCTCTGCCAAAGCTTTCAGATTGCAAATGGTATTTCAGAGCTCCTCTCTCCATCCCAGCGCGGTTGGCAGGGGAGGTTTGCTGAACTCCAAGCATTTGGCAGGGCAGGGACATGTTTCCTCATGCAGTTGAGGTGTCAGGCTGGTTACTTGGAGATGGAGAGGAGCTCAGCAGGTCTGGAAGCAAGACAGGGCAGGGCAGGGAGAGGGCAGCTGCCTGTCTGCAGATCTCCCATCCCAGTTTGTCCTTCATTTCCTGAGCTACGAATTCACTCGGACACATGTTCTGAATTTAGAAGCAGGCGCATTGAGTGGAATTCATATTTTATGAGGCTCCTTTTAGGGGCATATCGTAAAAGAAATGGCTAGATCGGATTTTTCCATTCTTTTCATTCTCTTAAAACTAGCTAATGAGTGTCAGGAAACATTAAAAGGACCTGCTCAGGCTGTGCTGTGAACCGTGGGGTTCAAAAGCCTGTGAGCATCCCAGAATTTACTATGTACCAATGAGACATGAGGGGTTAGAGGATGACTTTCCCCCTATGGCAGTTTAGGGGAGCTTTGCTGTTACCATCCTGCGCCAGGTCTGAGGAAGAATCAAATGAAATATCATAGACCTCAAGTGTGCTCCACCTCTGCTGTGTGGTCCTGGGGCTTGGATTTCCATTTTCTGCTTTACTTTTCGTTTAATCTTACAAATGGCACACGCAGAATTGCATCCAAAAAGGCTGAGGCTATAAAGTCCAGCACTCAGACCTTCGACAGCTCCAATCTGCCATTTTAATACTTGTAGATACAGAGATATATGTGCATATATACACTTAAGTTGTCCACTTAGTGCTGACAAAATGTCAGGGCCTTACCTCTTCATGGTGTTTCGCTGCCCAAGAGGATAAACTGGAGGCACAGCAGATGTGCTGTGGGTGAAGAAAGCAGCAAAGCCCCATTGGCTTCCCCCACAACTTCTCCCCAGAGATGGAGGGTCCTCAATTCACAGGTCTCCTTTGAAAATAAAGGTAATATTTCTGTGTTTGGCTATGTCTGCATTAATGACTATATCATATGAGTCTGAAGGGGCTTTGGATCAACCCCAGCCCTATCCTGTGCTCTGGACATCACCAGGGTGCTCCCACAGCACACCTTCCTGTCCAGTTCACACTTATGTGAACCAAAACATGGCCAATGGGGACAGCAGGGAGGGTCCTTTCACAGGCACATCTTGATCCCAACTTAGACACTAGCAGAGATGTCCCATGAGGGCCAAGTCACCATCCCTCACCCCAGCCAAAGCTCCGAGGTTTAGGAATTCAAGTGTGCAAGGTTTCTCTCCCCCTTCTCTAACCTATAAATCATCCCCTCGCCGTTTGTTTGGGGGAAATATATAGTTCCTGCCACAACTGCTGAGAGATAAAGTTGTAAGTGTTACAGCATGCAGCTAATCCCTTTAATATATCTCTCGCTATTAAGTTCACTCCTTGTTTTGGCTTTGCCAAGCCCTGTCATTATTCCTGTGGATTATGGCTTCAAGGTGGCCTATCTGCTTTATCCAAATACTTTTCATATTTCAAACTCCAGGGCACACTTAGCATTCAGCACAAACCAGCCCAACACCTTGCTGAGGCACTGAACTAGTGAGGCATAAATCTGCCACCCGTCGCACGGCGAAACAAATGGCTGCAAGCGAAAAGGGAGAGGGCTCTGCACTGTATCATTTAGCATCAATGATCTCCAACGCAGCTGCAGATAGGTATCATTTGCTTGTTCATTGAATAGCAGGAAGGTGCATTTTCTCAGCATCCTTGTAAGACGGCTGGGAAAAGAGTACCATTGACCTAAGAGTCACCAGAACAAATCTAGTCCCGTTTGCGCCCTTACAATTGACCTCCTCGGGCATATTGAAGGTCAAGTGGCAAAGTTTCCTTTCTGATGTAATCGCAGATGGATTTTTAAGAGGCAATGGAGAGCAATTGAGGAGCCTCTGTGTCCTTCTCAGAAGTTAACGGGCCCTGACGCCTCTCATCCTGGTGCTGAGAGACAGCAGGAGCTTCAAGGATGAGTTTCCAGCTGGCATCTCCCAGTAGCCCTTGTGGGTCCCCAGCCACCAAAGGCTGCATTTGCAAGCCCAGCATCCTTCATCTACACAGAAAGAGTGGCAGGGAAGAGCCACACTGTTCAATGACCGTGCTTCCAGGCAAGGATGAATTTATAGCTATGAATTCTCCCACCTCACAAAGGTGAGTGCAGACCAAGGAAAGGGCACATGAAAGATTCCAGCAAGGACACCAGTAACACAGCCTCCTAATAGCACACTGCAGCTCACTTTGAAACAACCACGTGTGCTACCAACCAGATGCATCCAACAGAAGTGCCACATGGCATCAGTTCACAGGCAGCTCAGTTCAGTAACATTGGACCAGACAGAAGAACTGAGCCATGGACCCCCTTTTCAAGTCCCCTGTCCCTCACTCTGCCTTTGTTGGGATGCCAAAGCCAGTTGGGAGATGCTGAACCTCCTTGGCTTGTGTTCATTTCTGGTAAGTAGTGACTATTAGTATTCTGGCCAAAGACCTCGCAGCATTATACAGTTCAATATTTTCTGCCCCTGCAACAAAGGCAATCCATTTCACATGCAGAACGTGGGAGTGCAACCTTTTGTTACTTGAGTTTCTTCAATTTTTGTCTCAAAAATCAATGCAGGAATTGGAATTCCACATCTCATTCTATGGGCAGGAGAAAAAAGAGGGAGAGCACAAGTGAAAATTATGTAAGAGGAGAAAAAGCCCAAACTAGTTCATCCAGATCTGCTCATAAATCCTTTACCAATTTAATTACTGTGCATTTCGGGCTTTGGTTTTAGAGCTTTGAATGAGGGGTGGGTGGTTTTGTTGTATATTTATTTCCCCTGCAGAGTCTATAGAATTACTTGTCTTTTGTAGTTGATCTTCTTGGAGAAAGAAATTATTCTCCATCCAATTAATCTAATTAGAATGTAATCAAGTTGTAGGGATCTGTGCGGCAGTGTGAGTGATTAGGAAAAATTACCTTGCTGCCAAGAGTTGCAATTTCATTTTAGCTCCATAATCTAAAGCCCAACTAAAGGCAAGCGTAATTTACACTGCAACACTCGGTGCCACGCTGCCTGTTTCTTGGGTAGAAGAGCAAGTTTGAGCTGTATTCAAACAAACCACCCTCGTGTTTCACAGCTTGATCCATGTAAGAGCAATGGATGCTGGTTTCCAGAAGACCTGCTCTGCTCGTGAGCACACAGTGAGTGGCTGAGAAGATGCTAGAAGCTTCCCAAATGTCCATCTGAGCCAACGCCGGCCAAGACAGAGCCACCACCGGCCAAGGCCAAGCCCATCAGCAATGGTGGTGGCACCTCTGGGTTAAGGTATATTTAAGAAGGGGGGAAAACCTCTTCAGAACAACAGCCAGAAAGAGGAGGGAGAATATGTGAGAGAAACAGCCCTGCAGACCCCAAGGTCAGTGAGGAAGAAGAGAGGAGGTGCTCCATGTGCCAGAGCAGATTCCCATGGTACAGACCATGGTGAAGCAGACTGTGCCGCTGCAGCCCATGGAGGTCCATGTAGAGCAGATACCCACCTGTAGCCCATGCTGATCCCCAGTGGAGCAAGGAGATGCCCAAAAGAGGCTGTGATCCCATGGGAAGCTCCTTACAGGACCCCCATGGAGAGAGAAGCAGTTTTGGTGGCAGGACTGATGACTCTGGAGTGGGATGGTTGCTCTTTTGCTTCCCCTTCATGTGACAGTGCCCCCCCCCCCAAGCCCTGGCTATAGTAACAGCAGTGGCATTAAGGATGCTCTCCCCTTAGCACCCCCCATTTAGCAATATATGGCCACTCTAGTCCTTGAAGGAGAGGGGTGAAGGAAAAGGGATAAAGAGATGGTGGGAAGGAGAATGTGTGTGAGAGAGAAACGAATTGCTTAAAACTTCTATTACTCTTCATTACCTTCTGCTTTATGTAAGTTCCAAGGTTCATTTACCAGCTGTAAGTAGCCCAATGCCTTTGTGTGTAAAAGTTGTCATGCCCATTGCTCCCATTAATGTACTACGTGAAACTATAGGTACTCAGCTGGTGCTGGGGAGCCAAATCAATGTAACTAATGTACCTCGTGCAGCAAATCTGTAATTGACCAATGTTGGACTACATGGATGGGCTTTGAGTATTTGTTGAGAACAGGGACAGGAAGAGACATTGCTGCGAGTGTGAACTGGAGGCCATGAACCCCCTGAAGCTCTGATGTTCGCTTAAAAACCTTCCCTTTCTTTGGCTCAGCACCCTCACAGTAAAGAACTTCTTCCTCATCTCCAACCTGAACTTCCCCTGTTTCAGTTTGAACCCATCACCCCATGTCCTATCTCACCAGTCCCTGATGAAGAGCCCCTCTCCAGCATCCTTGTAGCCCCCTTCAGACACTGGAAGCTGCTCTGAGGTGTCCATGCAGCTTCCCTTCTCCAGGCTGAACAGCCCCAACATTCTCAGCCTGGCTCCATACGGGAGATGCTCCAATACGAGTGTCTTGGGTTGCCATTCATAGCACATGTGATTCTTTAGGGTTCACTGGGAAGGGGGGTTGCAGCAGGCATAGTCTGTTGGGCTTTGAGGTCTGCTTTTGAGGGAAAGTCTGAGTCTTTCACCCTTCTTGCCTGTTTTACTGCATTATCCCCCAAAGAAAGGCTCTGTACTGTGGTGTCCTTCCTCCCTGGGCTGGGGAGCTCTGCTTACATGAGCAGCTCATTCCTATGGGCTGTTTTGGAAAGCCTAACACTATAGCAGCAGCTGTGTTTCTATTTCATGGCCCCTGCATTGTAACAGGCCACAGACAGCTGTTACGTGCAATTAAAAACAACCAAAAAGAGGATTTCCAAGTCCACCAGCTGGTCTATAAGGTTTCTGGATGAGCCCAGTGTTGTGTGCTGTGAAGGACAGAGCAAAAATCAGTCCCTGCCCCAAAGACCTTGAAACCTAAATACATGAGAAGTTCAAAGAAGGAAGCAGAAACAAGCACTGGGAGGGACAGTGATTTATCCAAGGTCACCCAGCAAATCAATGGCAAACGATTTTCCAGCCCCCACAGAAATCCCTCAGAGCACAGAAATGTTTCCTTGTAATGCAGAAAAAAAAAAGCCCTCTTTGCTTTTTATAGCTGCAGAATTACTCCTGGAACACGTTAGTTCTCCAGGCTCCTTGGACAAAATAATGTTATTAGACTGAATGCCAGTGGAGGCGAAGATGATTTGACATTTCACTCAAAATTGCGCCCAGGATTAGGAAGGAAGGAAGGGGAACTTATTGGGATGCGCTGCAGGCACGAACTCTTCAGCTTTCCACTCCTCAGTCAGAGCTGCCTGCAATCCTTCTGCAAAATCAGAGCAGGATTTCATCCCTTTTTCCCCTCCTTCTCTCCCTCTTTTCACTGAGACAAATCTCCAGGAAAATTCATTACGCGGTTTAAGTGATGGGATTTATCATTCCATTCAGCTGCTCCAGCTCAGAGCTCTCCTCCCTGTCACACAAGTGAGGTGATTCTAATTTGTTTCTTTCGTATTTCCCCCCATGATGGGCACCTCTGAATGATGGGGAGAAAATGGAGATGAGTTCCTAGAATGGTTTGGGGCTAAACGTAGCTGCCGGCTGCTTCACTGGCTGGGGCTGGGGAGGCTTTTTAAAAGGGGAGATGTTCAGAGCCCAGTTCATGCGGACCTACTGCAAACCTGATAAAAGGGCTCCTGGACAGCATTGGTGCAAATCAGAAGGCCAGGTGTATCTATCACCTACCGGAGAGGAGGTTCCTCATGCCCGAAGGAGGGCTGCTGGCTCCGCTGGTCCTTGTGTGTGCTGCATTTCCCTGATACCTACTCATAAGCAGAGCACTTGTTCCCGTCTGGTGTCTCCTCCCTGCAAAGCATCCTCGCAAAGGATGCTGAGGAGCAGAGATTGTCATGCAAGTTGTTCATCTTTGCTCACTCACTCACCTTTCACAACTGCACAAGCAAACTGAAACAGGACATTTAGGTTAGAGATAAGGTACAAGTTCTTCCCTGTGAGGGTGCTGAGGCGCTGGCACAGGGTGCCCAGAGAAGCTGTGGCTGCCCCATCCCTG